>VZSE01014839.1:3623454-3656248 GCA_013398275.1 Promerops cafer | reverse complement strand
GGGAGGGGGGGCGGGCGGGGTGGGGGGGAGCTTTCAGTCTGTTCCTTTTTGATGAACCATCTATATTAGGCCACTGTGCGATTCTTAATCATGTTTAGTGGTTTATACCCTTTCTCTCTCCCCACCGGTCCTCTGAACTTTATAACTATATGTAAACACGTTGTCAGTTTGAAAATAATCTTCTCTGGGTTCTTGTTAGAAGAAATTTCAATCTTCTTCAGTTCTAGATTAGGCAGTCTAGTTTTCTCTATCAGTGAATGGACTGGGTTTCTTGGACAATAATGTGCCAATTGTTGATGGTTTGTGACCCATAAAATGTGAGGGTGACTATTCTGGCTTTGGTATGTAATTATGCAAAACACTTTCTATAAAGGCTTGCCATCTGATCTAATGACAGTCCCTGCGGTCTATTTCAAAAAGGGAGGGTCTCTATACACAGCTCCTAAGAGAAAGAAAAGTAACATTTTGTTTTAATACAAGTTTTATGGGAAAAATGGATAAACACAGAAACAGCTGAACACATAGGCAAAGCGTTTTCGGGGCGAACTGAACCAAGGTGGAGATATTTTCATAAGTTCAGCAGAGCAACACCACGGGTCTACAGCATCGGGGTAGGGACAAATGATGTGAAATCCCCATAGGAAAAAAAATTATCTTCAACTCCTAAGCACCTTGGAAGAGATGGGAGGTCGCCGGGGAGGAGGTGGACGCCGGGGATCCCGCACCAGCCTCCCACCTCTGCGGGCTTTTGCCATCCCACAAGAGTCATTTATTTCCCCCCTTTTTAAGCTGCAGAGCAAGGCGGGGTTCTACCTAAGCAAGCCTGTGAAAATGAGCTGGGCACTTGGGATGACACCTACCACGCTGTTCCATGGACGGCTGTTCCACCTGAGAAATTAACGCCAACAATGTAAAATGTAATAAAAATAACCAGGATCGGCATCGCCAGCTCCATCCCCCTCTCCAAAGAGCCTGGACAACACAGGGTTTCTTTAAACAGGTGAACAGGAGGGTAGGAAGGAGACACAAACGCTCCCTTAGAGAAAAGGGGGAAAGTTGGAGGTGTTTGGGGGTGTTTTTTTAATATATTATTTGTATTTTCCCCATTCCTCCTCCGCCCCCCTCTTTCTGCTTTCCTGAAAGGAGGGACGCTGAAGGGCTTCGGCTGCTTTGGTTGCTATCAAATGACATTGCTGCTACGTCACGGGACAAAACATAAACACTGCTGCCAATTTAAACTGATGTATAAAGATTAATGGGAGATGAAGCATGCTAACAACCTGGATTATAATGGCAGGAATAGTTATTATTTCTCCAGAGCACATCCATATATACAGAGAGCCATAGGCAGCACACACTCATCGCTAGAATTTTATCTCTCCACATAGGCATGATGTGTGTCCAGCGTGACATGTTTAATTCCCCTGTGGACTAAACTAATACGATTAAAAAGAAAAGAAAAAAAAAAAAAAAAAAAAAAAAAAAAAAAAAAAAAAAAAAAAAAGAAAAAAAGAAAAAAAGAAAAAAGTAAGCAAGAAAGGCTGATTAAAAGGGAGAATCAACAAAATATCAACATGCCACAGAGAGGAAGGAGGAATAGATAATTAGAAGCAAAAGAGGAGCAGGTAATTATGATCTGAAATTAAACATGATGTTTAAGATGTCTCCTTTGTACTGCAGTGAAGATTTCAGATTCATACACATAATAAACACTCAGGTTGTCATCTGGAGGTGCAAATCTGAAAGATATTCCAACAAATGAAGTGCTGGCAGAGAGAGGTATAAAGAGATCTCTGCCTGTCAGGGGTCAGACAGCCTGAGATTGCTTCTAGAGATCTTTTGAAAATTTCACACGATTGAAGGCTTAGGGGCTTTGCTGTGTTCGCATTTCAAACTCAGATCAGCGGGATCACAATCAAAAATAGAGGTCTGGAAAATTTTGATGCAAAGATGGCCACAGGCTCCACTGATTTTTTTTTTTTTTCCCTTCTTCTTCTTCTTCTCCCAGACAGACACTCTGACATGACTATGATCCCGGGGATGACAGAGTTGTCAGAAAAGAAAGGGAAAATAGCATCTTGTCTTGTAACTTCCTATCAGTCAAAAGGAATTTAGGATCCTCTTTCCAATAAAAGAGAGGGAGAAGGAGCAAGAGGGGGAGCGGGGGAAGACGAGGCTTTCTTACTGAGCAAAGAAAAGTGAAGAGAGTTCTGTGTTTCATAATTAATATTCCACACCTAAACGTTTCTGATCTCTTCCCTTTACAGTCCTCCCACCCCATCACCTTCTTCTCTACAATTTCAATTTTAGATCAATCCAGGTCCTCTGAAAGAGTGTGCACAAGTGATAAAATACTGGCTACATGTATATTCGTGCCTAATAGTGTATCATTCATCCTACATTCTTCCATGACATATATTACATTTTTTATTCGAACTTTATGTGACCACTAATGATTTTTGCTACAAACATGTCGTACCGTTATTGTTTTATTAAAAAACATTAAATCGTTCTAATAAAATATATTTAAAGTCTGAAAAAATAAGTCATAAAACCGGAAGGAAATAGAAAATTTAGAAGTGTCCTAAGAGCCGAAGAGCAGCAAAAGAAGGATTAGATCAACGGGAATTGTGTTGAAACATATATTCAGTATATTCTATTTATAACTCTTTTGGCAAGGTCAGGTGCAATAGGAAGTGTTTTATCATCTCAGCTATTTCAAATTAATTGCTATTGATTTGTTGACCAGGAGGAAGAGTAGTTAGCTCGGGTCTAATTATTGTGGTTTCTAAAAGAAATGATGCGGGTAACTTTCCAAAGGAAACGAGCTGGGTTTGGAAATCGGACCTTGCCGGGCTGCTCCTTCCTAATTAGCTCCGAGGCGAGTGCTTGGCACCTCGAACCGCCCGAAAGTTTCCCTCTCTGCCTTTTACTCCTGGGTGCTCTGCAAGCCAGGTCCCGAGAATTAGTAAAGATTGCCCAATACTTCACATCCTGCACGGATTTTTGTTGGATTGATCTTTTAAAATCAATTTCTGTGGTGCCGTGTGTGCTTCTTCAGGTGGAGAGAGGACAGGGAAGCAGCAAAAAAGTGCTTTTGGTAATTGACCATTTACATATATATATATATATACACACACACACACACACACACACACACATTATTTTTCTTTATGAAAGAAAAAAATATTAACAAGAAAGATGAATATTTTTTGCTGCTTGCAAAGGATGAAAAAGGGTTCGGACTCCACTGAGTAACCGAAGTTTCACAGTCCCTTCAGAAATAAAACATAACCGCCCTTGCCACGCCGGGAAGCAGAAAATAACCTCTGCAAAATGCCTAAAATGATGAGATTAGGATTGTTAAAGTTATGATAAGAAAGTCTGTATTAGAAGCCGCCAAAGTTTCCCGTTCCCCCGCTCCTCCCCAAATGTGACAGTGGTAACTCTGGCAAATGACATCTCAATAATGAACAAAACACTCTTCTTTTTTCCTTTCTTTTTTATTTTTTTTTTAACCTTGCCATCTGAAGCAACCAGTTAATTAACAAATAACCCCCTCGTTTTTCATGGACCCCACTTTTTCTAAATGAAGAATGAGAACTTTAAGACGAAAAATTAACAACGAACTTGAGGGTGTGAAGAAAAAAAAAAAAAAAGAAAAACTTTTGAGGGATGCGTTTGAGGTGTATTTTCCTCTGCTGGGAATATTTCAGGGTTATGTCACAAAAATAAACCTAAGCGGTAGTGGAAGCAATTTCCTGAAGATAATAAACAAGGCTAAAGAATTTAAAATAAAATAATTCCAACAAGCAGAAATGAGTTGTTTCAAAGGATTATTAGAAATATCTTTTGGGGGAAGATTTTGTTTTTTCTCCCCAGCGAAGATAAGCCAGAATTAGCAGGATTCGGGTTTTTGCCCCTCTGCCTGCACCTGGATGCTGACGTGTTCGCAATCCAGACTTTCGTGTGCAACTTTAGAAATAAGGAAATACAGACAGAAAATCGGAGAAACAGAATTAGAAAGACGCAAGATTAAAAGCATTCTACGGAGAGTGGGGAGAAATAGAAATAAGTCAATTTTTAAGAACTGTTCCCAGACTGTTTAAAAACTGTTTCCTGCTTGGGGAAAAAAAATCCGAGAATTTTTCCACATGTACAACATAAATTCCAGCTTCTGCAGGATTTCCCGCTTTCAGCTGAACACACTGTGCTCGCGGAGAAAAAAAAAAAAGCCGAAAAAATCATGGAAGTTCTAACTTTGCCACCGAGGTGCCCTGTAAACCAGCACGTTTGTGCTCTCATCGCGTGGATATTTTTTAATCTCTGGAAAGGTCCCGTCCCGCTGCGGGGAGTTCGTACCTGGTCAGAGGGGAGGGAGGGGAGGAAGAGCAGCAAACGAACTTGGCAGGAGGGAATCGCTGCTGTTCTGGGCAAGGACGTGGGGCAGGAGTTTAACTCTCAAACTTTTACTTGGGAAGAGTAGAAAAACTGAAATATTAACGAGTCGGCTTGCGGGGAGGGCGGTGGGCGCAGGATTGAAGTGGTGATGCCCCCTCCTGCGGGCCGAGGGAGGGGAGGGGGGGAATTTGTATTCCTTTCACCCTAGAGATGGACAAGATTGTCCTGACAACTGCAAAACGCGGGGGTTCGGACCTTTGTTCTGGGGCTGCCGATTGCAATTTGGAGGTGGCGATTTGTGTTTTCTCCCTTTTTAAAGAAAAACGGGACGATCAGTGGATGGAGTTTGTTTTTTTTTCTGAATTAAGTTTTCACAGACCAAGAGTGAATTTTTGGCGGTTGGGGGTTGTTTTCCCCTCTTTTCTTTTTTTTCCTGTTTTGTTTTGAAGCGTGGCCAACAGCTCTCTAAGAAACGTGGAAATTAATGGGAACTCTCCTGGTGACTCCAGCCCGCTTGGTGAAAGCGTCCCTAAACCGGGGCAGGAGCTGGCGAACGGGCCCGATCCTGTCTCCCTTCCTCAGGGAAATCCACCTGCCTCTCACCCTGGTCTCTGTAATTTTGTGGGGGAGGTGTGTTAGTTTTAATTCCCCGAACCGGGCTGCCCCATCCCATCTTCCTCCCCGCCCCGCCTCCGCCGCCCAACCTCCCCCTCCCGCTGCCCCACGACCACGCAGGACGAGCTCAGTGCAAGCAGCGGGATCACGTCCCAGCTGGCTCCGGGCGCTGGATGTGACTTCCCGGGCCCTATCCCGGCTTCTCTCCGGGGGTACCGCTTGTTCCCCCCACGCGAGTCCTCCCGGTCGGGGTCAGCCCGCTGCGGGCGGCGGCCGGGGCGCGGCGAGGTGGAAAACCCCCCACTTCCACGTGTCGGGCTGAAAACACCTCCCACGGCACTCAACACCTTTTCCTACACCCCCGAGTCAATGAAATCCTCCTTGAATCTTCCCAAGTGCAGCTGGAGATGGCAGCTGGTGTCACCGCCGGCGGAAAGGGGAGCCGCGCTCGGCTCGCGGGGACTTCCCCTCGGGTTTTTCGCACCGGGGATTTCGGGCTTCTCTCGCACCCCCTTTCTGGGCGCACCTTGCAGCCCTGAGGTGAAACGCTCATTGCCTCCTGCACGGGGTTAATCCCGGGCTGGCAGCGAGTGTTTAACCACAGTCTATACGTACGGCCTGTAATGTATATAATGCCCCGCGCGTGTTCCTCGCGGACGCGGGGCTCGCTGGAGGAGCGTGCGTGGCAGTGGGTGGCACACCCAGCCCCAGCCGCGGGTGGATGTCCCACTGAGGGATGCCAGCGTGTGCCCTGAGCCGTTTGCAGAGGGCTCGGTGCCTCCGGTGCCTTTGGGGGACCAGGAACGGAGGGGGCCGGCTGAGGGGCACTGCCAGAATTATTCCCAGGCACCAAACACTGCTGTGGAGATTTCACATGATCTTTCTAATTCCACGTTTTATATTTTATGATTTCTTGCCAGCATCACAGTGTGTTTCTGTTTAGATATACTAAGCTCCTTGAAATTAATTAACCTGTGGTCAGCAACCAAAAAAAAAAAAAAAAAAAGAAATANAAAAAAAAAAAAAAAAAAAGGAATACTGGTTAAGCTATATTCCTTTACAACGTTTGGTCACAGTTAGTTACAGAATTTTCCAGCTGTGAGGATGATGTACACTATTTATTGTAATTGAATTGCTGTTATAACACCTTTCAAGAGGAAAAGTGATACATGACAAAAGTTGATCTGGCGCAGGGGCCCCCTTTTATCCCACCCCCTCTCCCCCGCTTATCTGGAATAAAAACTTCACCGCGGAGAGCCCCCACTCGTGGATGAGGACTCGGGTGGGTGAGGACCTCGGCCCCGCACAGCGGCGCGGGTCCCCCGCAGCCGCGCTCCGCCGCCAGCCCGCGGCCAGAGGCGCCTCGGCCCCGCAGACCGCGCATCCCGCGGGACCCCCCGCGCCTCGGGGCCGCCCGGCCGGAGCGCTACATCAGCCGCCAGCTGGTAGAGGAGGGACAGGGTGCTCGTTTGTAGCCCAAAGCGCCGAAAAAGCCGTTCTCGTGTTTGGGGAGGCAATTGGATTTATTTCCATCCCACGCGTAATAGATTCTCCAGAGCATCTGAGAGATTATTTTATAAAGCAAATTCAAACCAGGCTGTTCATTAGATCCCATTATTATGAAAAGGGAATGATCAGTTGGGAAAAAAATTATCTAATTTGGAGGGAAACGACCACAGATTTTAAATAATTTCTGTAACTTTTGCTACCTTTGGCGGTTTTGGCGAGAGAACAAATAAAAACCCGGAGGAGTTGGAAGTGTTTTTTCCTCTCTCTCATATTTTTTCCTTTCTCAGTGCCACACAGCAGCCTTTCCTCCTTCAACTTCAAAGAGGACTGAAAGGACAAACATTCTGATACAGCTAATAATACACGGAGAGAAAGAATTTGCATTCCTTAGCAAATATAAGTACTCATTAATAGAACCATGTATTTGGCTAAGAACATCTCGCCAGTACAGCTGGGAGATAGAAAGTGGTCGTGTGGGGAGGGCTGGAGAAAGAGTTTTGATTGACGCTGTAGGAGCCAAATCACCCCCCTTTCCCCCAGTCATCTATATCAGGTCAACGATTACTATTAAAAAAAAAAAAAAGTAAAGTAATAATCATAAAGGAACAGATGGGGACAGAGCGCCCTGCGACTTCTGAAAGGCACAGCAAGGACTCGCTGCCTAGAAATTCATCAAGATAATGCTAATTGCACTCTCAGGCCGTGCCGCAACCGCCCTGCTGGGGGTCCCGCATCCGCGCCCGCATCCGCAGCGCATCCGCGCCCGCTCCGCGCCCGCTCCTGCCAGCCCCGGCACCGCCCGATTCGCTGAGCCCGGCTTTGGCGGGGGAAGGACGGAGCTGTGGCTGCGAGGGAGGGCGCGGAGGGGCGCGGGGGGCAGCGATCCCTCACTCCTTCCCTCCCCACAGCCCGGGGCCCGTCCCCGCAGGGCTCGGGGCTCTCGGGCCGCCCGGCCCCTCACACAGCGTTAACCTGTTCACGGCCGACCTGGCTGGGGAGCAGCCCCGCGGGTGCCCGCGCAGGGACCGCGTTTCGGCATCGCCGCGGGGAGCAGCTCCGCTCTGGGCCATCACCCGGAGCTCTCCCCCCGACCGAAACTTCCTCAGGCTCTGGCTGAGAGGACTCTACCTAATAGGTGTGGTGGGAACTGATAAACAAAATTAAAGTTGGCTTCTGATTGAAACTTTGCTCGCTTGACTGAGCTGAAGACGATTCTTGTGATTATCCTTATTTTACACTCATGAGAACTCTAATTTAGTTCTTATATTCCCTACTGTAATTCTGAACTTACTGTTCCCTGTAGAGGAGTCTTCTCCAAGAGGGAATAAATAAAAATCAGCTTGACACAGACCCTGGGAAAGTGTACAGACACCCAGGTGGGCAAATCTTTCCCGTTCTCAGCACAACAAATGATACAAAAAAGAGAAAACCTTAGAGAAATTAAAAAACATCTCAGCCTTTTAAGGTGATTATCCTAACTTACGCCTACATTTACTGATTCCCACCTTTCTACTAAGAAAAAATACAAAAATATCTGGCCAGGACTGACTGAGTAGGTGTGTCTGTGAGGAGACTCGCAGTGAGGAGATGCTGAAGTGGAATTGCAGCTCAACATCAGGACTATAATTTGTTCTCCTGCATTCCCAGTCTTAAAAGTGTCATAATTATTGGGATTTTAAAGGTGAACGATATATTTCAAATTGCTATTTTGAAGGACCCCGTGAGTTTATTTTTCACTTCAGTCTTGAACATCAGTTTTGGATATCTTTGTAGAAGATAACCCTTAATTCAACTGCAAGGTTGAGAGCTTGGTGTAAATACAGAGTAAGGATACTCTGCTGAGAGTCCTACTCCATCAAATTTTGGTGTTAACAATTTCTTTCTAGGTTTTAACTCTTTCAAGCTTATTTATAGAAGCTACCTTTATCTGTGAGCTCCTTTAGTTTATTTGGAAGAGGCTTTTACACATTACGTGAGTGTATTTTTATTTCTCCACCACAGCTGAACATAGCTTGGCTTTGACTTTAGTGGACTTTATTTCATTGGAGAGGCACATGAATGCCAGAGGAATGCACAGGGAATGCATCCCACGTGGTTCTCCAGGATGGTTTGTGTATGGCAAGAGCAGAAACATGCGTTGGCTTCAAAGAAATCCTGTATTTTATCAACATAATCTGTAGAAATTATCAGTCAGGGGCCTGCTGTTGGTTTAGGCCCAGTGGTCATGGGTCTAATAACCTTCTGACTGAGCTTGGGATTAAAAAGTCAAAAATCTGTGCTTCATTCAGCAAGTGGGACCCTCCATCTGAGCACACTGATGTCTGCAGCGACTCTTTGTTCTGTCCCAGTGGTCCCCAGCCCACGCTGGCCCTGGGATAATAACATCAAGCAAGGAATGCACTGCCTTTTTTTTTTTTTTTTCCTTCCCCTCACCTCTCCCCATCCTTTTTAACTCCTATGGCTGTGAGCAGCCTTGGAGGGTCCATAAGGTTAACAAATTGGGAATTTCAACCCCCTTTGTTTCAGCCTCCCCTGAAACAGGCCTGTTGGCTTTGCTGCGGGGCCTTGAACCCAGGAATCCCTCCTGACCCAAGGCCCCTGAGCTCACAGGGACAGCCTCAGCAGGGGACTGCCCCAGGGTGAGGAGCCCAGATCTTTGGGGATGAAACAAAATGTTTCAGATGTGATGAATTGGACATCTGTTTCATCAGAGGGAAAAAAAAGGAAAAATTCATCAGCTCTAATGAGAGATGCAAAGATATTTTGGTATGTTGATAGGCTGCCTCCTGCTCCTCACAGCTGGAACAAACACTACCTAATCTATTGGCCCCAAGGAATGATTTTTTTTTTTTCCCCTGGGCAATATCTTTTCTTCACATCAGATCACTGGAGTATCAGTAGCAGGCACTCGATGCTTTGCATTGTGCTCTTTAGCAGTTTTGGGTCACTGCCAGCCTCCAATTTACCTGCAAGTTCCCTTCTCTCTAGGATGTGGATCCATTCCATACTGGATTTCTTAAACATGATCTCGTCTTCCTGGGCAAGCTTTTATTTTTTATTCAGTAGCTCTTCGAGAGCTAAAAGCATTTTGTTTCTCTGTCAACGTGCTCAGGGATCTGCTTTCCCCCAAGCTTATCCTGTAGGATTCACCTTCTCCAAATATTTCCAGACCCTCTAAATGTGGTGAACAGGCATGAGGGACGTGTTCTTTCTCACCCTGAGGACATCTCAGTGTCACCCATCCCCTGCACTGGTCCGTAGCTCAGTGCTGATGGACACTCTCCTGTGCCAGCTGCTTTATCAAGGGATTGATAAAACCCCTCAAGATTTTTATCAGCAGCTTTGTGTGGGCTCTGAATGGTGTTACAGCACATCCCTGGACCTGACCACCTTTTCCCCCTTTGGACATGTGTTGGTTTTGTGCACAGATTCAGTTCTTGCAAACCAAAATCTTCAGTTCTTTGTGCAAAATTACTTTTCCTGTAAATACAATATTATTGATGGAGCCTTCTCTGGAAAGAATTTCCTCTCCAGCTCCTGTTCACTTCATTCCCAGCTACTGTGTCATTCTAGGTGCAGGCCTTTTGCTTTTATTTGCACTTCCCTCCTTGCAAGAGGTGGCAGGAGGCCAAGCTCTGCCCAAGCCATCTTGCACACCATGGGCTGAAGGAAGCCATAAAAGATGTCTCTGCTTCTAACCCCAAGTGTGTGCTTTTCATCTGGAATGGCCAGAGATGGTGCAAGCTCAGCTGGGAGTTCGGCCAGGCACTCGCAGACCAAGTTTTACAGCATTGCCTGAGAGGGGCTGAGTAGGCATCTGCCTTTTCCTGGACATCTTTGCAGCTGCCCCAGCAGTGGCCTGTTTCCAAAGTGCTGTCACCCAAGTCTATTCAATACTTGACGTAGTAGAGGCTCTTCAGGAAGCTTCAGTATCCTGTCTGAAGCTCCTGATAACAGCTTGTTGTGCTGTTGACACGACTGCAGATCCTGTGACTCCCCATATTTCTTTTTTTAGAAGTAGCATTCCAGCTCTCTCTGTTGTTGTTGTTTTTTTTTTAAGCCTCCCTTTCATTAAATTGTGCTGATGCCACAGAAAATTGTCAGCTGTCCATTCTTTCCCTAGACAGGGAGTATGTCTGTATGTATATATATGTATATATGTATGTATAATCAAGGCAAGGGGAGGAAAGGGTCAGGTGTTGCTATGGAAAGAGACTATTAATCTGTGACAGAACTGGTACTCTGGGAGGTGAGAGCCTTCCCCTGCACAAAGTAAGCCTTTACAGGGAAGCCCACCAGCCTTTCTCCAGGGGACACCTGCCCCAAGTTTGCTGATTTGGTGATTTGCTCCCCTTGTTGCTCGACTGTGATGATGGCCATTCAAGCAGATTTTTACTGCTCTAAACCTAGCCCAGTCTCAGCTAGTCTGGATTAAATTAGAAAGAAGATTTGTATGAGGTATTGCCTTGAATGCTTTACAAAGACCTTGATGGCCAGGTCCTGGAGATTACCATGAGTTTCTCAAAAATCCTGTGATGGTTTATGCCAGACAAGCACTACTTACGCACAACAGACATCTTTCACTTTTAAAAGATGCATCCAAAAAGAAAGAAGTCGAAATTGAAGCAAAGGGAGAGAAGAATCCCTTTCTCATCTATTCTGTTAAAATGATGTCTCTTGCAGACCCCACCTGGGTATCACTGGTTCATACTGGGCATGGTTTCATCAGGGACTGTCAAGGCACCCAGCCTGCAGCAAGAAAAGCAGTTCTGCATTTATTTGCTAAGTCCATTTCTGACCAGGAGGATGGAGCAGAAGGAATCCTCCTTCAGAGGTGCCTTTGCAGAACTGGTTTCTCTTTGCTCCAAGCACACACAAGTGGCTTCATCTTCCCAAGGCTCCCAGTGAGGAGGGGGCTGAAGCAGCCACTCCTGACCCACAAACTGGTCTTCACCTTCAAAGTATAGGACACAAGTTATTAACTGTGGCAAACTGATTGCAATAAAAGTTAATGTGATAAAAAGCAGACTTGCCAGCTGAATGTCTCATCTATAAAACTTAGGCTGCACTCTGGGTGTTTTTACACCTTTGGGAGAATTCTCTCTCTGGGTGTAATTTCAACAGCTTGTCCCATAGGTTTTCCCTTGCCTAGCAATGGAACTAGAACGAAAGAGTTAAATTAATTTCTTCCCATGCAGCAGGATTTTTCAATCCATTTCACTTTTCCAGCCCCTGCCATTCTTCCTGCTGACTGCAGACCTGCCAGTTGGTGTTGCCTCTCCCGGTCACTTGCAGGTTGCCTCATGGACCACAAGGTCCTCCCCGGCCAGAGGCTGGGAACAGCTGCTTGGAGGAATGTGAATGAGCAGAACAAGCCTCTCTCAGGGTCACTGGCCTTGTGTGATGCTCACACACACCAAGCAATGTGCTACAAGCAGCATTTTATTTTTGCTCTGCCTGGCAGTCTCAGTTTCAACTTTTAAAACTTTTTCCTTTGCCACAGGAAGCACTGGCGGGCTGAGCATTGAGCACTGTATACAGTAAGAAGAGTTGGCTTAAATATTAAAGTGTTAACATTTCCTTGGGTGTCCCTCATCTCTAGCATTTTTAAGGTTTCTTCAGCAGCCATTTGATTGATTCTGAGATTTTTGTACTGCTTTGGACCTTTAAATCCTGGTAAGAAATCACTGTGTCTGGTTTTTAAATCTTTGTAATCTGAACATTTCTCCTCGCAGGCACAGGTGTGTGTGTGCATACGTGTGTGTACACAGAACAATGGAGTTATGTGCCTCTCTGGAAATCAAACCTGGGAAAAAGAGGGTAGCTCCTTCCTCTACAGCATTTTGAAATTTTCCACGACCCCTTTCTGTCTTTTTCAGAGTAGATTTTGCTGCAAAACCAGCACTCAGAGAGGGGCTGTGGCCTCAGCGTTGCCTCAGGGTGATTTCTCCTTTCCCACCCAGTTCAGCAGCAACATTTTCGGTCAAGAACGGTGATGGACACGGGGTGTCAGTCACAGGGGCTCTCATGAACTTCCCAGAAATAAAACAGGTAAAGCTCCGTGGTCCAAGCAACACTGCTCAAGTAATTTGAGCATCAAGGCATACTGATGATCAGCTGCTGCTTGGTTCTACCAGGTAAAATAACAGGAATATAAATTAGAAAAAAAACACCAGGCCTGCTCAGAACTTTGTCATACAATTCAAGATGCTGCCTGGGGTGATTATCAGTGGTCACTGGTGACAAGATGAAGGTGAGAAGAGGAAGGAGGTGATAAGTAAGAGCTCATGGTATGCCCAGGGCAGACAAAAGAAAAGTCATGAAGAAACAAAGAGTACTTTCCAGAGCAAAGAGATTACTGAGAGAGAAGGGCTGTTTTTGCAGCAAAGAGCAGGTTTTCTTCACAAATGGGCCTGAATTGCACCATTACAGAGATGGAGGTGCATTTCTTCTCTTGGGAATCCATGTCTCGTTTCCTAGTGAGGGAAGAAGGATGCAATCTCCTTGATCCTACCAGTAAATCTATCCCAAATCAAAGCAAATCTGAGTAAATTGGGTGAGGGTTTTGTTTGCTTTTGTAGGGTTGTTTTGCGTGGAAACATGTTTCTTGTTAAGTGTTATCCATGTACATCACTGCAAGTGCTCCTTGAATCCAAAAGTGTTCACAGGGTAAATTCCAAATGAAGAAAAAATTCCCAGTGTCCATTTTAAATTAACTGACAACTTAAGAGACAGATTTTCTGCTACATTTGACCTATCCATTATGATCTTGGCAATGTTTTTAAAAGCTGTCACCTCAGTACCATTTCTTAAGTGATAGGAGAGAGGGACTATCCACTCTGGTGCAGAGGGAGTGCCACGAAGGGAGGACTGGGGGAATGGAGGAAAAGGGGCAGTTGTACAAACTGTGGCTAAACAGATGATCCAAGCTGGCATCACTGGTGAAAAAGAAACTGAGATACAGTAAGAAAGAATGAAATATGTAAAAGAAGAAAGAACATGGACATCTGGGAAGTGAGGGTAACTATGATCTTGCTGAAGGCTGGAAAAAAGCAGTGTAAAGGATATCTGGAGGATAGGCACAGGATGGTGGGAAAAGGGATTTGTCACTTGGTTTTTGGGATGGGCAGACAGACGGGAGGCTGTGGTGAGGAGGGAGACACAGAAAGGGGCACACGGCAGACCAGGCTGGCCCTCAGAAGGGAGGTGGGGGGAAGGTGGCAGGCGGTGCAGGTTGGGGGGGATGGCTGCCAGCCTGCGTGGTGATGGGGTGCCATTGTCAGTGCTGGTACTGTCAGGGATGGCAGATGACAGGAGCAGGAAATGGGGAATACGGGAGAGGAAAGCGCTCTCAGCCCCCACCGCTGACATGGGAGGGGTGAGTTCAGCTTCCATCTCGCAGTGTAGTTCCTCAAAATCTGGGGCCATCTGGACACAGTCCTGTCCCTCCTACAAGCTGTCAGCGGCACCGAGGGATTGCTCTGGCAGCCAGGACTCCCTGGCACATCCAAGAGCCTCCGTGCTCATGGCCAGAAGGGCAGATGGCACCGGATGCACTACGGTGGCTCTGCACCACCTGGTGTCCCCCGTTCGGGGGAGCCCTGCAGAGCCAGGTGAGCCTGGCCCCGGGCACGGCGCTGTCACTCAGCCGGGTGCTGCACAGCCCCAGCGCCATGAGGGGACACCTGAACACCTCGGAGGATGTGAACGTTCAGGATGGCCACGTTTGGTTCTGGCTGGCTGGGTCGCGTCAGGCATCACCGGAGCAACAGCTCGAGGTGGGTGACAAAGCAGGAGAGTGAGAGCTCGGCTGACAAGAGGTCTGCAGAGGAACAGGCACTGGCAGTGCTCAGCGTCTTCAGCCCCATCTCCTCAGCACTTCCTCTGCCCCTAAATTAAAATTTGGACTGGTGTTTTGAGTTGCTCCTGCAATGGGTATGAATAAGAGTTGCTGAAAGTATTGGCTATTCCTGATGGTGCTCACCTGTACATCAGGGATTATTTTATTGATGAAATGTTTCACTAACCCTCAACCCTCCCAAGAACAACACTGGTTTATTACAGCAGATCTGGTAAGGGTGATCTGCAAAGTGAATGCTTTGGGGTAAGAAAGTGATGTGTGTTTTTTACTTAGAGCTGCAGAAAATAATGCCAGTTGCAGCTCTTCATTCTACAAAAAACCAAACCAAACCAAACCAAACCCAACCAACAAACACACAAACAATTCAAAAATCATGCCAAAAATCAGGACTTGTAATAAGGACAGTATAAAATTTTGTATTAGAGGAGATGACATGGGAAGCAAGTGGTGACTGTGAATTGGTTACAGGGTCAGCTCTCCCTGGCTGAGGAGGGCTGGCTGTTTCTCCTGTCACCCCAGGCACTGCCTCCTCACAGATGTTGCTCCTGGGAGAGGGAAGAGGTTGTGGTTGGCTCGTCCAACCCTCAGCCCCAACAAACTCTTCTGGCAGAGGAGACCCTGAGACTTTATCTCGAATCCCATATGTGCATGTATTGCTTCTGCTGAAAAATAAAGATGCTTTAAGAAATGACATCTATTTATGTGAAATTGTAAGATTTCTCCAATCTAGGTATGACATTCTGGCCAAAACCTTTGAGGCAGAGATGCTCCCAGAAGAAAAACAAATTGACCCACAGTGAAGACATCCACAGAGGGAAACAGAAAAATAAATAGAAGGTTTGAACACAAGTTTTCTCTGCATGATAAACTGGTTCCCTAAGCATTGATTTATTAGCCATTCAGTAAAGAGGAAGAGAAAAAAAGAGAATAAAAAAGATTCTGGACTGACAAATTTGTAAATGTTTTACATTTATTTTATCACATAACATGAAAATGCATGCAATATATATTCATATATACATATGAATTCATGCATAACAAATAATGAACTATCTTTAAGCACACAGATAAATGTGCACACATAGTGCACTTGTAGAAAGCAGAGCCCAGTTTCAAAAACTGATCTCAGACCATGCTGGACTGCCCAGCTGTGTCACTTTACAGTGGGACAGCAGTCACTGCATGATTACACACCCTGCTTTGGGGCTGAACTAATGTGACAATTTGGGAAGTACACATAAATGAAGGATCTGAAGTGTGTGACAGCAGCCCCTGTGATGGCCCACCCCAAATTCCCCTTTTGGACAGGGTGAAAAGATGAAACCCTGTGACACTGTAGCCCTGGCACAGGTATTTGACAGAATGCTGTAAGTTCTGTGGATGTGGTTCAGGGGAGGGACATATTAGCTGCAAATATCATTAAAGCAGCTTCCAATTTAAAAATGCCTAAAATGCAGAAGAAACTGAGCCATAGCAAAACCTGTTAGTGATAAAATTGGAAAGAGAAGCACTGCGTGCCCAGCTGGTTAAATCACGATGGAGGGCAAAATCGAGTGAAAAATAAACACCAGATTTAGAAGCACACTTGATATATCTGGCAGACTGCAGGAGCTGGTGCCACTAAGGAAGAGATGTCTATAACCACATCAAAACTACCCAGTTCTGTTCAGACCTACACATGGTACCCTGCAGAGCCTCAGCCACTTCCCCCGGAGCAGCGAGTGAGCAGGGACCCAGCTGTACCCTTGCTGTCCCTGCTGACAGAGAGGACTGGACTCAGACTCAGAACACATTCATCTTCACAGAACCATGGAGCCATAGAATCCTAGAGTGCTTTGGGTTGGGAGGGACCAGAAAGATCATCTCTTTGCAACCCCCCTGCCAGGGGACACCTTTCACTAGCCCAGGTTGCCCCAAGCCCCATCCAACCTGGCCTTGGCCACTTCCAGGGATGGGGCAGCCACAGCTGCTCTGTGCCAGGGCCTCACCACCCTCACAGGGAAGAATTTCTTTCTAGTATCTAATCTAAATCTAACCCATTTCAGTTTAAAACCATTACCACTCATCACTGTACTCCCTAATATCTTGAACATCTATGTCCCCTCTAAGGATCTCGAGGCAGTTTTGTAATCAACAGAAAAAATTTCAGGAGAATGGTATTCATAACTATTAGGTGACTGCAGTGCTCAACATCCATTGATTTCAACACAGGAGAAGTTTTTAAAACTTCTTTTATTTTCCTGATTAGCTCCTATGAACACAGCTTCTGGGTGTCCAAGCTCTCACGAAAAATCAAAGGAAGCCTGAATGCAAAGCAAAAGCACAGTTGTCACTTTAGTTTACTCATGCTTGTCCCAGAAAATGAAAAGAGGCTTTTTCTCACTTTGTTTTTTATTAATGCACTCGTGCAACACAGTTGTGTTTGGAGTTAAACTTCTTATTGTCATGTTGGAAACCCAAACTGTGAATGCAAATCTCCTGATGGCTTAGTACCAGACCCATGAGTCTCATTGCAGAGACATCTTTGAAAATTTGGCCTCATTTTGTAGTGACAAAGTGACAGATTCCTCTGGTAAGGAAATTCTGGTGAGCAGCGTGCCTGGAGGTTTGGCTAATTTGCTAGGATTACAATTTGGGTTTTAATGACAGTAGCTCAGTTTTCCCTCAAACCAGCCATCAAAACAGAGCTCTGCTTTTAGAGAAAACCAAATCCACAAAGATACAAAAGTAAATTTATCCCATCTGACTGGTGTCCAAAGCTCCCAACTAAGCCTGTGTTCCCCTTGTCACATTTCCTCTGCTAGAACCTGGGTCTGGTTTTAAATGTTCTCGCACTGTTTTGAGCAGCCAGCATTCTTGGGAAGCTCACTTTCACCCTGTTTACTTCACAAATTCATTGGGATTTCTGTCTCACACTGATCCTGAGCATATACCATGTCTTCTCTTAGGCTCTCATTTAAGGACCCAGTGGGATGGGTGGGATGGTTCCCCTTCTCCCATCCTGAGCTTGTGCTGCTCTGCCACACAAAAGGGAAGCCTTGTGCCAGGATCGAGTCCACCAACTCCTTCACTTGTTCAAAGACACCTTTTCATGATAGAAATTCTTCTCAAGCCCTTGCCAATTAAGCCCAGTTTAATAACTCTGACCATTTATGTGACATATTTCATCTTGGAAGAGCTAATGAAACCACAAATTACTGCTCACAGTGCTCCCAAGAGGCAGATCATCATTATCACATCCTCACCCTTTTGATAGGGAAACTGAGGCAATGTGTTTTTAGGACAGCAGAGTGGAGTCTTTGCCAAACCACCCAGGTGAGTTCAGTGCTCTGCAGTCTCCCATGTGGGACAAAATCTTCTTCTGCTGGGTATAAAGGGAGAATCTCCTGGTTTTCCTCATCAGGAAGATGCAAAGGTGAAAGAGGGGGAGTTAGGCCAAGAAAATGATGTCTGTGGATCTTCCAATTCTCTGCTGGGCATTTGAACTTCAAATGCCAGCAACACTCTTCTCCCTTGCTCTCAAGAGGAAAGCTATATCTGGAGTAGGGCAACATTCCTTAATTTGAGAAATTTAATGCCTTCGAAGCACTACCAAAGCACAATTAGCAAATTAAAAAACCCCAGAAGTCAAGGCAGGAGACCTGAGTATGTAGTACAAACATCAAAGGAATATTACCTGTGCTTTCATCTCCCTTTCCTCTTGTGAGTCAAAGATACAACATATTACTGCATATTTTAAGCATTTTCTGTTTTGAAAGCTAAAATGTCAGTGTAATTACCCCAACAGTAATTTCTGTTGTGCTGTTCCAGGCTGGCACTCCAGCAGAATCTCCCAGTTTTCACATGATTATCCCCATCTCTGCCTTTGATAGGTTTGTGTCCAATTCACTCTGGATTTGAACTGGTTCACAGGCCTTGAAAATCTGCTTTGAATGCTGCCAAACGAGGTATGGTACTGACTTTTGTGGGGCATTTTTGATGTCCTGCTTTCACCCGGTTCCCCCATCCTCTTTCCTAAGTGTGGGATCACCTGGTTGTACCCAGACCCACAGTTCAGAGCAATCTGTAATGCAACCACCTGGAACAGAGCATAACCTTTACCTTTTTCTTTTTTTCTATCTTTCTTTCCTTAGAATAAACTTTGCAGTTGAGGATTATTGACAAATCTGCTTGAAAAAGATGCATGAAGAGCATCCTTTATGGTCCATCTTGTGGCAAAACGCGGGTATTTCTTTGCTCATTTGAATGTCAGTGGATTATTTATGCTGGTGCAATGTTTTCAAGAGATAAAATACTCCCCACTGTGCTACATGCAAATCTCTGCAATGTAAACATAAATAGTTGTTGCACATGCATAATCAAAGACATTTTTTATAATTATTGTTGGATAGTTCAGTCCTCTAATAGCATCATCTGGTGTAAATCAGTGTGGCTCTACTGAAGCCTGCAAAGCCCCTACTGATTTGTACCAGATGGGGCTCAAACTCTTCACTCTAAGTTTTGTCCTTCTTAAAAAAAAAAAAAGAGAGAGAGAGAAAGCCCTGGTAGCCCCTGGAAATGAAGCTCTTTGTTCATTCATGGGAAGCTGGTAGAGCAGGAGTGGCAGGGACTTTTCTGGATCCACACTCAGCCCTTATCTAGGGAGAACATTTCTGCCATGAGGGAAAGCAGGAGGTTCTGTGCCAAGAGAGTTCTTGGCCCCTCTGCTCAGCCTACTGCAAAGATTTGCCAGATAATGTCATTTATAACGTGAACTCCTTTCTGCCAAGATTTGGACCAAGACCACGAGCTCTTTAGCATGGGCCAGCAGACATTGCCAGATGCTAAGAATTTTCAGTCGTTCAGAATCTGTGCTGCATTTTTAGACACCTAAAGGTGAAGGGCTGGAAATCTGGTTTTCTGTCCCCAGAGCAATCTTGTTTCACTGTCATTCAGCATTATCTTTTCTCCAACATTGTACACAGCACAAAGAACTTTCTAAAGCCACTTTGACACCTGATTTGACTCCAGCTGAAGACAACCTCAATTTCATCCTTCTGGTGTTCTGTAGAAAACTGTGCTCTGAGTTAATATAAAAGACACTATTCAGTAGCATCTATTTGCACAAATTAATTTAGACTACATCATTCAAATAGGTGCTAGAGGAAGCTATCCATGCAGATTTTAATGCTATAAATATACATTTATTTCCAAATCATCAATGCCTTAACTGCTGCACACAGTGTTTTATCAACAGACACAAAGTTAACTTTGCTTGCATAAAAAGAGGTGGAAAATTAGGAGTTCGCTCCCCCTCTTTTGAATGCTGATAGCAAAAATATCCACTAAATACCAAATATTACCTATTAATAATAGATTGGAGGAGAGAGTTTTGACAGAAGTGAAGAGTACACAAACACACACACAGCATAGATGTACCCACCTTTCAAACAACTAAAAGTCTGCATTACTGTGCTCAGCTCTTTCAGGTTTACCTGTCAGACTTTTTTCCCCTTGTGTTTTCCAGTTTTTGATAAGATCCTCCAAAAGTGTTGCTGTTATTCTTGTACAGGCTTGACGTGGACATAAACTTTTTTGCAAGAAGCCTGAGCTACAGTTAGCAGCTCCTGAAGAGCTCCAAGTCCGTTGTGGGTTTAATTTGTGGTGAGTGCCATGGCAGAAGTGTCTAACAATATAAGTCTGTTGGACATGTCGTCTGGGCTGTCACGTTCAATTTGCACATGACCTCCTGGCCAAAAAATGGGAAAGAAGTGGTAGAATGCGGGACTGAAAGCTTATATTATTGCTTTGACAGCTTCACTCATCTAGAAGTAATGCAAAATGCAATTTATATTTATACTCTCTGACCTTCTGCACAGAGAGTGAAACTATCTAATGATGGGCCATGGTAGCAGAGAAAGAAACAGATCTCAATACAGCTGGAATTTGTCTACATTTTTTTGCTTTTCAACCATTCAATTACAGTCAAAAGATAAATGAAACATGAAGAGTGCCTTGGTTAGGTAGTGACACAATCATGTTATAGTGAGTAGGTTCTGGCTTTGAGCCTTGGCAAAGGTTGCCATGCACACCTTGTTTCACTGGATACAGATAATCTGCCTGCTCCCACCAGACAAATCCCCTCTGCTTGGAGGTGTGTCCTTCTGCCCATCACAGGAGGAGAAGAAAGACACCAGCAACTCGGTACCACTCTTCCCCTGCATTTCAATGTCCTCCAGAAAGGCTGATGCTCTAATCCTATTAAGCACGATGAATCAAGTCAGACTGTGGACGGGACGTGAGGCATTTCTGCGGAAAACAGGCAGAGAGGAAGAATGCGCCACGTTCTTCTCATCTGAGGAGCAGCACATGGGTTTGTGTCCTCCCAGGGAAAAGAAATAAATAGAGCAGCCTCTGATTCTGACAGTAACCACCAGGTAACACCTGAAGATCCTTAACAAAACGTCTCAGAGCTGGTATTGTACTGCCACAGCTCGGCATCCTTCAGAGGGGGTCACGACTGCTCAGAGCAGCAGTTTGGCTCAGAAATTCAGCCTCCAGCTGCATCTGTTTCTACCTTCTCATCCAAATGAGACACGGGATTTGAAGGAAAAGTTATTTGCAGGGATGAGCACTAAGAGAAGATAACAAACACAGAAAACAGAAATTGTGGGGTTTATGCATCTCAGTGTATTTTCGACAACTACATCAGTTTGAACTCATCTCTTCACTCCATTGATCCATCCTGCTTATAACAGGAGTCGATCCAAAGTCCACTGACCTTAGTAGTGAGGGTTTCATAAATGGCTGGAGGCTGTGAAACAGGTTTAGAAATTAGGAGTTCATATAAACCAGTCACTTGTTTTCTGTCATAATTGTTTTCTCCTGGTTTGCCGTGTTTTGGTCTTGTACATTGAATTAACAAAAATCATTGGATGAAGATTTCAACTGATATCCAACTTTCTCCATGGAATTATTTTTTTTAAAGATATGTGTTGACAATAATAAACCATTAAACTGATGGTCACTATATAGTTAATATAGTAAAAAAATAATATAAATGCAGAAACAAAGGCTATGAGAAGGTCATGTTTTATAAATAAATAAAATAAGATGAGATAACTAAGACAAAATAGTTCAATGATGAGAGGCTGAGGGAAGACTAATATGCAATTTATATTTTGGGTTGTTTCTCAGTGAGAAAGAGCAGTTTGTCCAAACTTAGTTATCCTACAGGTTAAAAAATTCTTACTTCTGCACCTTTTGGAGCAGAATATGATTATATTTATTAAATTATTAGGAAATTTGGTATCTAGCTGATTTGTGGAGCTTCTTCCCCTGGTCCCTGCAGGCTGGGGCACTCTCCTGCCTTTCCAAGGTGTAATGTTTCAGCCCATGGGTTTAAGCCTGGGGCCACACATGAGGACTGGGGCCCCTGGGGTGACTCCCTGGGGGCGAGGGGCAGCTCTGAGGATGACCACGGTTGTGTGAGGGGCACTTCATGAGCCTCACAGTTGGTGCACATGGTTAAATCAATACCCACCTCCCCAGGGCTCCTCCAGCCACAGAGCACTGCAGCCCGACCAGGGGGGATCCAGCCATGGGATCTGCTTCCTTTTCATTCTTTTTTTCCCAGGTGGACAGCTAGAATAAAAAACATGAGTTAAAACAACCAAAAAACTCCCCCAACACATCTACAGAGCTCCAAAAACTTGTCTAGGTCTGACTCCTGCTGGTGCCACGCCAGGCTTTGCCCTTGGCAGAAGGAGGAAAGGGATGAGGCCTCTGATTTGGGTGGCAGAGGAACGCCCCCAGGTAATTGCAAGGTTGCTTTTACAACCTCTTGCCCAGCAGCTGGTACAGCGAGCAGCATCTCCCTCACACACTCCACAGATCTTTTCCAGCTGAGTCACTAAATCAGGAAAAAATGGAGCACTTGAGCTGGCATTTTAGAGGATGGATTTGGAGGGGGGTGGGAGGAAGAAATCCCCCTCCTTTGTCTGTACCTTTTTTTTTTTTTTCCACCAAGCTGCTGGAGTGAAGCAGTTAATAGTGATTTTTTTTTTTTTTTCCATCATTTTTAATCCACAACCCTGCCCTGTACCTGCCCTTATAATCCCCTAGCATGTGCTGGTGACATCACATGGCCATCAGCTCCCAGCTCCATCCCTGTGACTGTCATTAACTGTTGCAAGCAAATGAAAAATGACTGGGAGACTCGGTGGCTCCCACCAGTGACCTTGGGTATTATTAGAATGACCTCGCTTTGGCTGGACCATAAAAAAAAAAGAAAAACCTTTCTTGATATCATCTCTGGGGCTGACTGAGGCTGTTTGCAGCAAGGAGTGGGGAAAGGAGTGGAGAAAACCATTAAAGAAAGCAAAGTAAATGTTATGCAAAGATGCAGTGGCCATAAATACTTGATCAGAGGCACAGCCCCAGCAGCAGCCCCACAGCCTGACCCCTTGCCAGGACACGCTGGGCAATGCTGGGGTTACAGAGCACCTTGCTGGGAGTATTTTTAAACCAACCTCCTCTTTGTGATTTGTTTGCTTGGGCTTTAAAGGAAAATAAATCACGTGTAACCACTTAAGGGCTTATTGGCCTCTCACACCTTATAGTCTGACATGCTTTTCTGGTCCTACACACAACTCTGTGAGCAGAGGAGGGGGCAGACTGGGCAGGATGAACATTTTTTGTGCAGTGTAACACAAGGAAAATGTGTCTTTATGTCTCTGTGTAGATACACCTCCTCTCTGTGCAAACACGTGTGTACAGTGCATGTTTATTAATGTACATATGTATGTAAGCATAAATACTTAGCACTTAGAGATGTTCATCTTTATGGCCGTGCATTATTCTCAATGCACAGGCATGTGGACATAAAAGGAGTAAATATTCATTGCATGTGTCTGATGTTGCCTTCTATATAATATATATTAGTATATATATCTGTGTCATATAGTGGTCATGTTTGTTCCAGTGTACTCTGGAGATATTCGCAATAAAAATAAAGAGTTAAAATAAGAGTAAGAATTGAAAAGAATGACAATGCCAATGAGAATGAGAATAAGAATAATTCACATATCTGGGCTGGCCATGAGGATGTTCTGGTGTTTAGTGCCCTCCCCGGCAGGGACCTGCAGGCTCCCCCAGGGCAGGGGCTGCCCAGGACCCGCAGCTCTGGTCCCAGAGCGGTGCTGGGTGACCACGCCAGGCTGCGATGCGCTGCCCGGGGGGCCTGGGTGGGGACCGGCTGCCCTCGGGGTGCCTCGCTGTGAAATAGTTAAAGCCCTGGAGGCGCACAAAAGCGATCCTCCCGCCGCTGTCCTGCCTGGCTTCTCCGCTGTCAGCTGGAAATGGATCTGATGCCCTCTGGACTTCAACTCCCGACGAAAGGGGCATTTTATTACAGGTTATGACAAGTTGCAGAGAGACTTGGGGAACTCAATAAGAAGAAACTGCGAGTGGAATCAAGGGGCAGGAGCGGGGATGCTGCAGATGTTTGGCGGGCAGAAGGAAGATGGGTTCAGACGGGAGGCGTGAGCAGGGACGCTGATGCTGCGGCGGGAGCGCGGCGCATCCTCCGGGCAGAGCTCCCCGGAGAGGGGCGGGGGCTGCCCGACAGAGCCCCGCTACCTGCGGCAGCCCCTCATCGGGGAACAAGAAGCAGAGATCACCAAATCTCCTTTTTCCCCCTATTAAATCGGTGCTTTCTGCCTGTCTAGAGAGCTTCTGTCCCCTTTGCGCCGCGCAGGACACGCTGTGTGCGACTGAGGCGGGAGGGGTGGGCTGCAGGTGGCTTTCCCACCCAAGCCCTCCGTCCCTTTCCTGTTTTGGGCCCGGAGGGCATCTCTGCCGGGCTGCAGGGGGGTGGTATCGCCCCGTGGTGCCAGGCGGAGCGGGCAGGGAGCGCCGCTCCGCCGGGCCGCGCTCACCCCCCGGCTCTCGCATCCCGCTCCTTGGCCCTGTCACGTTTCCAGAAGGATGCCAAGGACTTTATGGAGTCTGTCAAGCACTCAGTACTTCTGTCTTTAGTGGCATCCTCATAGACAAACTTCGCAGGTGTTAAAAAAATATGCCGGGAAATAATACTACTAATACTAATAAAAAAAACCTCAACAAGCTTAACAGCTGCTCAGGGACACTGCAAACCATCTGATTTTGCAGGATAGGGCTACCATCCTAATTCTCCCTGGCAGCTTTTCAAGTGCGTTTCATCGCTGGTTGCCAATGGAGGATGGCTCTGTCTCTCCCTTCGAGCCCTGCCGGGTGTCTCTGGGAGCGGTTTGGCACCGGGAAAATCAACTCCCATCCCGGGAGCTGGGGGAAAAAAAAAAAAAAAAAAAAGAAAAAAAAAGAAAAGAAAAAAGTGCTAGTGTCTGGAAAAGAAATAATAATAATGAAAAAAAAGTTTTGAAGTGTCAGACTGTGAATTCAAGAGTTTCAGCCGAGGTGATGTTGCGCCTTGCGGCAGGTGAGCGCGGCACGGGGAGCCCCTCACCCTCCTCGGGGCACGGAGAAACGCGACAATCGCAGACAGTTTGGGGACACTGGCGTGCTTTAAGAGCCCAGGGGTGACCTCTGTGCCAGCCTGCGACCCCTGCGCAAGCCACGAGGCACACGGGGTTTCGCCGGGAGGGCTGAAGGCAGGAATCACAGCACGAAACATTTCTGCATCCCTTCCCACAGGATGCTGCCCCAGCCCTCTCCTGCTGGCCGGGTGACTGAAAGCTTGCTATTTCTCTTTGGCTCACGGGTCTTCTTTCGGGTTTATATTTATTTCTGGAGTGTTGAAGCCCCAGTAACACAAAGGGTTTTCTCGGAAGGAAAAACAAACCCCAACGAAATCCCAGAGCAATCTTCACCGCAAAGCAGAGCTGCCTGTTTCTGGAAATGATGCTTGCAGAAAGGGTGAAAGTCATGAGCCTCTAACCAAAAATGTAACAAATCCTGGCCAGTATCACAAGGGCAAACTTCCCATGGGCCTCAGGGTTTGCTGTTATCCTTGCCTACACTGATAAGTCCTTTTTCTAAATCCGCCGAAGTTGCTTGCTCTTCCCTTTCATGTATAAAGTTACCAAAATCTGACAGATAAGACAGATTTGTTTCTGGATAAGACTTATGGCCACACATAAGAGACCACACTGCAAAAGATCAGTTAAAATGTGTTGCTGCTTCAATGAAAGACTGTTGAAAAAAACCTGATTTTACTTTAAACGATAGCATGAGGAAAATAATAATATAGTAAGAGGGGAAAAGAGGCAGCTCCCAGAAGAAAAAAGACATTTTCTGCTCCGCTGTCACTCGTATTTTCACCTGCATGTGTGCTTTCCAGAGCAGGCAGTGTGGCTCAGGGAACTGCTTTTCTTCTCCTTTTCTTCTGTTTTATTTCAAAATGCAGCTGACACCTTCACAGGTACATGACATTATCGGCACTCACACTCGAAGACAGGGCTGGGGAATGTGGTGGAAGGATGTGTCAAGGATGAGGCAGGAAAGTGCAAATTTAGAAAATCTTGGAAGTTTTTCTAAAAGCCGTCTGAAATACAAATTAGTGGGGATTCCTGGGATTATAACATATACATTTTGAACCCTTTTTGGAGACCTTTATCATTTAAGGAATGGTGACCGATTTCCTAAGTGCCAACGATTTGTTTCTTTCCCTTCAGTGACAGGTTTTTGCCTACATTTGGTGTTTTGTAGCATCACTGCTCTGGGGGAAGAGAGCCCAAACCCAACTTCCTCACCTCACTGCTAAATCTCAGCCTTCCTGTGGTTATCCAAAACTGTTCGAATTTGAGCCTGCGAGTCCCAAAAGTTTTACAGACCTGAGTAGAGAAATATCCCATCCAAGAGTGAATTAGCACTCAGGGAGACGAATCACTGCACTGCGGCTAAAATAAAAATTAAATAAAATGAAGTATGGGCTCTTGCTGAGGTTTATTTTTAATTTACCTGTTTTATACTTTAAAAAAAAATAATTTAAAGTAGTAAAAGAATCGAAGGGACGAGTAACAGCTTTAAAGGTAAATAGGAGAGGAGAATGGGGGATCCAAGCAAGAGCAAAGCCAGGCAGGGGTGCGGCTGCTGGAAACCAGAGTTCGTCGCTCAGACATGGGTGAGCAGACACAACCCCGGAGCCGGGCAGCAGGAACTGCCTCTCTGCCAGAGGCAGAGCGGGCATCACCATTCCCTGGGTCCCCTCAGCCCTCGGATAATAAACTCGAGTGTCTGCCTGTCTCAGCCCTGCCCATCTTCTTTAGCCAACTTGACAAAGTGGAAGAAATATGACATGTGAATTATTAAAGAGGAGGCAGTTGACTCCTAACCTCTGTTGCTTTTTCTCAGAACCCATTACCTGAGAATTTATCTTGCAGGAATTACAGTGTCTGAAAGCTTCGGGAGGAGCAGCCAGGAGGGAGGGGGGCATTTGAATAAGAGTTTTGAAGAAATACCGCTGAAAAGCACCAGGTTTCACCTTAGCATTTGCGCCACTCAAGAGGTGGATAACGTGCAAGAGAAAACAAGCCATTCCTCCTCAGAAGTGGATCAGGTCGCCACAGGGAGCCAGGGAATAAAATCCGGAGTGAATTTAAAACGGCTATCACCACTTAAATACCTTTAAAAAGTAGAAAGGGAGAAATGGAGAGCTTTTCTCGTGCTTAAAGTTTGTTCTTTAGCCCTGTTCTTAAAGATAACGACGGCTCTTGATAAATAATCTCCCCACCCGCCCTGGGTGAGAGGGGCTCTGCAGCGTGTCCTGCTCATCCCCCGGCACCCCAAGACGGGATTTAGTTCCCTGCTAGGGATGCAGAGCCCGGAATCTCGGGGGAAAAAGCACAAACTCTGGGTACAGACTCCAAACTCTGGGTACTCTCCAAAGCTGAGAGGTTCTTCCATAACCCTCCCCACAAAAGTTTGACAGTGCGGTGGAACTGGCGGGTAACTCTCAGGCCGAGCAAAGAGTTGGCTGATTTTTTTCCCCCAGGAATTCGTAGTAGAGGGACAGATTGAATGGCACGGGCATTGATTTTCCTTTTTTTCTTTTTTTCTTCCCCCCCCCCCCCCCCTTAAAAAGATATATTTATTTTATTTAGGAAGGGGAAAAAACATTTTAGGAGAGAAGAAGACGGAGGTGATTTTTCCAGTCCTTTGGGCATAGATTTGTATCTACCGCTGCCAAGCCTAAGGTAATAATTGAATCTCTCCCAAATCTTGGTGATAGAGCAGTCAGAAATGACTCCATCTGACAGCAGAGCCATGAGGCAAGTGATGGATACTATTGTCCAAGCCTGACCCTCCATTAACACCACCTATCAGCATCTGTATTCTGTCACCAATTCCCATGCCGGAGCCAAGAGGGGTGACTCTAATATTCTGAGCACATTGAAGGCTTCCATGCTGAGTTCAACCCCGCATCAACTAAATGGGTGGAGAGGATGACCTAAACCTTGCTCTCTCTATCTCCACTCGCCTTATTACCCCACTCCAATCCCATTGTTTTGCAGGTGCCTGCAATTTGCTCCTTATCTCCTCACTGTTTATGAGGGCTCCTTTTTATTAATACAAAGGGAGAAATGTTATTAATATTAATTAACAAAATAAAAAATGAAGCAGTTTTGGGAATCCACCAAATGAATAATCTCATCCCCTAATTGGAGATGAAGTGGTGGTGGGGGGGAGGAGGTGTAAGAGAAACAGATGACCTACTGGGTGACAGGCACAGGTTGGAAGGGTGACATTTTATTGTAAGCCTCCCTATGAAAGGAAGAAAAGGAAAGGACCAGTCAATTTAATGCAGGGACCAAGAGTGCAAGAGTGTTGCTAAGAGACAGAGATGCTGCTAAAGTTCTGTGAGAAGCTGTACCCTGACCTTATGCAAATGGAGGCTTCCAACTCTTTGTGGAAAGGCTGCAAATTCCACCCACTGTGTCACCAATACCTGGCATCGAGCCTTTTATTCAAATGTTCTCTAAAAACACACACGCAGAGGATGTGACAAAGCATGACACATTTAGGGCTGGAAGGGGGGGACGCGAAGGGGGGCAGCAGGGAGGGGGAAGGACGGATCTCATGGTGGAAATGTCACCCATCCATACCTCCCAGAGCCTGTCATCTTCCCGAGCTGAGAGACGAACCTAAGGATTCCTAAATTACCTTAATCCAGATCTATTAGGAGTCATAAATAGCATCTACTCCTTGTGCGTGGGAGAAGCTTTGGGAAAACAGAGGAGCCACCACGATCTGCTGGCTAACAGACCTCTATACCTACATCTGCAGCACCTACAGCTGCCCAGGGACTTCCTTCTGGATCTGATTACATCCCACGGTCAAAATAAGCCAGAGAAAACCCCTAGGCACCCCTTAGCCAGGGCCCAGAGCTATGGGGAAACACCAAATCTGGGGGAGCAGCGAGGTGGGAACACTCCCACTTCAAACACAACCTTCACCAAGGATTCAAGGTGAAGTGAGTGACTCTAGAGCAGTTTTTTCTCACTGCAATCAGCAGAGAGTAAATACCCGGGTAAATCAATACAGATCCCCACCTGACGGAAAACAAGGCTGGTTTTTTTTTGTTGTTTTTGTTTCTTTTTTTTTTTTTTTTTTTTTTTTAATGGAATCTGAGTTCCAGACAGGCATCAGAGTAATTGAAGAGCTATCTCGGGGAAAAAAAAAAATAAATCTAAGAACGCAGTTATGCCAACTTTCTTCCTAGTATATTAAACACCTGTGGATGCTGCACGCGGGGCTCCCCAAAGCCCCCAGACTTTTCTCTCCCGGCACTTTCCTCACACAGAAATGGCAAATTGATATTTTGCCACGAGCGTGCAGATTTGCGATGCAGAGAAAGGAAGGGCTGCTTGCGCTCAGAATGATAAATAATAACAATTAAAAAGAGCAGGATGACCTGGGCATCTCCCTGGAATGGGAGCGAGATAAAGTGCTCCAGGACAGGCTCGTCCTGCTGGGCTGAGCTTGCCGTGCCTAAATTCGATACCCCTCTGTTTTCCACGCGATCTGGAAATTATCGGTTTAGTTTCATTTCAGTTGATCCTCGGGGCACTTTTGGGACTGCGGCGGCCAATTTTCCTTTCACAGGAGATAGGATTTCTCTGTCCGCCCTGAGCAGCAACTGAAAAGTGACTCAGCTGCGGTCGGCAAAGTAAGGTGATGCCTGATTACTCATCTTTGAGACACTCGGGGTTTGCTCGGACTTCAAACCGTCTCGGAAAGTCGAGCTGGGAGAATCAGTCAAAAAACTTAAAATCCCTCTGTCACCATCGGATCCACCTGATTCTCCTCTGCCCCATCCCTCGTCGGGGAAAAGCCGCTTTGGGCATCGCCTGTCCTCAGGATGCCCCAGACCAGATGGAAAACGTGACCCTTCACAAGTGAATGACTCAGCCCCATGGGTGGAGGTGGCACTGAGAGGGCCACGCTGCTTCCTGCGGTGCCACCCGGGCTCCGGGGCTGCTCCCAGCGCAGCCCCGCTCCGCCCCGCGGTGCCCCGCGCATCCCCCCGCGGGGATGGGGGCTGCAGGTCCCCTCTGCGCCAGGTGGACACAGTAAATGAAGTTACCCGTGCAAATTGCCCGGTATATATATATATATTAATAATAAGAATTTTCATAATGCGCACAATACTATTAATATTTCATATTAGCAGTGCGTGTATGGTGAACTTTGTAATGGGAAATTCAATCGCCGCTGTAAATATTAATAGAATATGAAATGAAGCCACAGCTTCCATGTAGCACTGACAGTAAAACGGAGTGAACATGTGGTGGCCCTGGGGCAAGATAGGCCTTTCCTCTTGTCTCTCCCGCTTTATTACATTAGCCCGAGCCTCTCCTTACAGTCCTGGGCTCAGAAGCTGAAGTTCACAGGTCAGCCATGACAAATGTCCCCACGTCTAGCCAAACAAGACCCCCTGGCCTTGCCATTACATTTGCCCAACAAGCCCCTGGAGAGTGCTTAAGGGTGGCTGGCGCAGGTAAAGAGCTCTTTAGCGCAACTTTCCAAACGCATCCGAGGCGCGGAGGCGCCCGCAGCTCCGCTCGGGCCGGCTGCGGGGACCCTGCCACCGCACCCCGGCTCCGGGCAGAGCCTCCCCCCGTGACCGCGCCCACCGTGGCTGTCCCGTCCCGTCCCGAGCTGTGATTTCCCGGCGGTTTCCTCCCGCTCCGAGGTGCCCCGGCGGCACCCGCCAGGCTCGGGGCATCCCCGCGCCGCCCACCCGCGACAGGGCGGCCCCAGGCGGCTGTGGGGCTCTCCAGGGCCGAAGGAGAGCTCCGGGAATCAAACGCCTTCTTGGCTTCTCAGCCCGGCATTTTTCGCCTGACATCAGCCCGGGACCGGCAGCCTCCCGGGCTTTTGGGGTTTTTCCAGTCTTTCCTCTATTTCCAGGATTTTTCTTGTATAAACATCGCTTCCAACAGCTCCCTTTTTACAGCGGGCATTAATCTCCATTTGTTAGGGGAAGCCTTGTCAGAATTTCCTCCCGCTTTTCCCCACGGAGGTTTGGGCTGCCCAGTGATTTATGCCGTGTCTCCCCGGGGCTCGGTGCTGACTTTTGCCGTGCCTTGAGGAGCTTCAGGTGGGCGGAGAGGGGGCTGGAGCCCGCGCTGCTGCCGCCAGCCCCCCAGACGGGCCGGGGGCTGTGCAGCCCCAGGGAGAGGCGGCAGGATCGGGGCCTGGCGGGGAGGGGGTAGAGGCGGGGGAGTGGGACACGGCACCGGGACGGGAATTCTAAAGGGACACTTCAGTGAGAGGAAAGCGGGAAGTTAACAAATGGGCGATAATCCCAACGCGTACTCGGGCGACAGCTCTTTTTATCTCAGTAGGCAAAGCTTCTCACCTGAGATAGGGGAAACACATTACACCCCGAGAGCCCCATTCCTTCCTCCATTGAAAAAAAAAAAAAAAAAAAAAAAAAAAAAAAAAGGTCCAACCAAAATGCCTGTGATCAGCCCCGACCAAAAACTTTTATTTCAACAAATATCCAGGACAACTGATTTATTTTAGGAAATTCAAATACTTTGGTATTTATCTGACAAACTCTCTTAAAAAAAATCTAAGCACTCGCGTGTCTGCCGCTTCTCCAGCCGCTCCAACTGTCCGGCAGCTGCGAGAGATGCCGAGCTGGGACGGAAGAACCCCCGGTCGCTTCCTCCTTGGAGCGGCTGGTCCCTAATTGCATGCCAAGAAGAAACAGTTCTCGGGAGCCTTTTAGCCACCCGGGTTGGGGAATCATGAAGGAAAAGGAAATAAACCCTAATGCGCAGCCAGGAACCGACTCTGGCCACTTCTACATTGACTTATTCTTTTAACAGCTTCTGTATTTTTCCAGCATCGTGGCTCACGTACTTTGTACAGTGTCTGTGGCTTCATTAAAAGCTTTCTATTATATCCCCCAGGAAAATGCAACTGTCACCTCTCCGTGCCTTTTAAGAAGAGTTGCACTTTCAAAGAATATTTTTCTCCCCTTTTACTAAAAGAAACAGCACTGAATTCAGGTTTTGTAAGTGTTAAATAACTTTCCCAGCGTGTATTAAAGGAAGATTGTATTTTATCAACAGCTGATTGATGCGGCCATGTGATCCTCTCGGTTTGTCTATAGTATCATATTTATTTAACCTGCTGGGGGACTGTGTTCAGGGGCCGCTTGCTCCCGCTGGCAAGAGCACACACATTACACACTACCCCAGGTATTCTGATTGATTGTTCCCACCCCACAGCCTTTGGATCATAATTTAACACAGCAGGTCCTACAGCACAGAGGAGGTTTTCGTGAAATGCAGTGAGGGGTTTCTCTGAGCCAGTACCGCACAGCTACCAGGCTTTTCTGAACTAAAAATTTGATGTACGGGGAGAGGTGGAGGAGTGCTTGCAGAATCGTGATGCGAACGGTGGCTCACGCAAACGCCTTTAGCCTCTACATTTAATCCAAGCCCTTCATTTTTAACAAGTTCTTCCTGCAAATGAGCATTTCCTGGGACTTTCGGAGCAGCCGGGTGCAGCACCATCACGCACGTCAAACGCTCCAGAGCGGCAGTCGGTCAATTATATTCAAGCATATTTAAAATGCGGAGAGAGTCAGACGTCAGTTTTCTCCTCACTTTCCTCAAATGAAACAGTTCAGAAAGTCTTTTGGCTGCCAGCTGCTGTTTGGCCCCAGAGAGGAGATAAAAACAAAACACCCATCACCCTCCCCCCCACCCAATAAAAAAATCAACCCCAAACCCCTCAACCCCCCCAGTCCACATCATGCCCTCCCTGCAAATTGTTTAACAAGCTCTGTGATGAATTAATTTGCGCGGGGAGGTCTGGATCCCGGCGGCTGCTGCCCGCAGCGGTGCTGCTGGTCCCTGCCCGGGCAGCGGCGGGGCCGGAGCGGGGCATCCCCGCGCGGGGTGCGGGGGGCGG
>VZSE01014839.1:3457055-3623402 GCA_013398275.1 Promerops cafer | reverse complement strand
CTGCGGGGTAGCTAGGGCAGGTTTAATTAAGGTATTACTTTTTTTTTTCCTGTTTATCCTGTGTGCAGCCACGTTTTGCTACGGAAAACAACGTTTTCCAGCTGTTTGGGTTTTTTCAAGGAAGAATAATTATTTCTATTTTTAACCCCTTCCTCCAGCCGGGTCGGGGATTCGCTGTGGGGCAGGTCTTCGCCCCCCAGCCGCCTCTCCCGGCTCGTGAGGGACTTCTTTTCTCTTCTGGCTTGTCTGTGCCCCTTGGAGAAGTGGGAATCTGCCTCATTCGCTCTCTGGAGGCTGCACCCTTGTCCCGCAGGAGGCCCCAAAGCCGGCCTGACCCCCGCGCTGGGTGCGGGCCGGGAGCTCGCCCGGCCCGGGCGGGTACCCCGGGCGCAGCCTGGCACCCGGCGGTGTTTACCCATGACTCAGGGCCAGGCGAGGGATGCAGGGGCTCGGCAAGGTGAGGGAGATGGCAAAGGAGGTGCCAGGTAATGGATCGGCTCCAGCTCCGCAGTGCCGCGGGGCAGAGGCGTATTGACAGATCACGTTAATCAGTAATTTTTTTTTTTTTTTTTTTTTTTTTTTCTTTTTCGGGGGCNTTTTTTTTTTTTTTCCTCTGGTGGGTGCCGGTGACAAATAGCTCCACTCTCCGGGCTCGTAACCCTTTTGTGGCCGGGGCCCTTCTCCCTGTCCACCTTCCCGGTACCGATGTGAGCTCGTCCCGCTCACCCCTCGGGAAACGCCCCGGAGAGGCCGGATGGATTTCCCAGGGCGCTTCTCCACCCCAGCTTAATTTTGCTCTGGGAAAATCCTGTCACTTAGGAGCACCTGTGCTGGGACCTCTTCAGAAAAGGCGGTTTTATGGTCCAAATGTCTCTTTTGGAGGAGAGCACGGGAAGCGCTTTTTCAGCGCAGACTTTCCGCATTACCTGTTCTGTTGACAAAGTAAACTAAATCCCACTTAAAAACAGGATTCCTGGTCTCTGTGAGAATGAAGCATATATGTTTTTAGGGCTTGTTAGTGCCAGGTCATATTGACTGATTCCTGAATAGTTGCCATTGTGCCGCGCTTGCTAAAGGAGCCCGAGCAAACACCGCCCGAGAAAGGCTTGTGGTTCCCTTCCACCGCCGGCTGCGGGCTCGCCGCCAGCCTCTCCCTCCCCTGGCTAATCTCTTCCTTCTAAATTTGTTTAGGGGGAAAAAAAGAAGATAATTCCTGGGAAGGTGGGGAGGGAGAACGGATCAAACAGCACGGGGAGGGTCATGCACCTCCGAGGCAGTCCCGGGGCGAGCATCAGCCAGAGGGAGATGGAGCGCGGCCGGGGGTTCCCACCGCTTTTCTCGCGGGGGTGCCGATTCTCCCTGCCCTGGGAAAGGCTGATGCACCCTCCGTGGGCTGCGGGGCAGGGCAGGGCTGTCGCCTTTGGCAGGGTGCGGGGCAGGGGACGGCGGCGGTCTCTGGCAGGACGCGGGGCAGGACCCGCCGGACCCGCGCCCTGCCCGCCCTGCGCTGCGGGAGCGCCGGGGCCGGACCCGCCCCGAACCCCCGGTCCCTCTCCCCGAGGAGCTGTGGGAGGAAAACAACAACGTTTGTTCATTCCAAGCCTCGGCAAACAGCTAAACTAGTTTACACAGTTGGTTTTGACGAACGAATAAATTGTTTTCTTTAAGTACACCGTCCTAAGCAAGCACACACTTTAACTAGTTTTCCTAGGAGAGAGCTTTTTACTAGATTGCTTTTTCATTGCGTGGCTATCGGAATGAGATAATGACCAAAGAGGTGGAACCTAATCAGCCTTTTAGTTGAGTTTAAAGAGTCTAGAGGTAGTTTAAAGGTAGCTTTGGTCATGTTTGCTGGGCAGCTGCGGTGTTTGCACTACCACGTTATGATGGGCAGAGTAATGTGTTCGATAGATAAGGGAAAGAGGCTAGCCAAAAAGCAAGGTCAGGTGTGATAAGACTTGACACTTTTACTCATTTTTCACACACATAAAAGGAAACTTTAAAATATGCAGCAAAAAGAAGGAAAGACTCAACATGCTAACATCTATCATAAAAACTGTACATTAACAGACCTCACTTCTTATTTAATTAGCCCAAAACCTTATCATAGTTTGGAACATGTCATGCCATTAAAAAGAAAAAGAATTCTTCTATTTTGTGAGCAGCTAGGTATGCTCTAAAAATAAAACCTCCCTGTTCATGGGATAACCATACAATTCTCTTTCTCCTCCTTCATGTTTTATCTTCACTTTCTAAAGTAGTTAATAAAATAAGTTATAAGCTGAAGATAAGAGTCTGTGAGTGTAATCAATAGGGAAGGGAGGGCATGAGGTCCTAACAGAGACAAAAATCCTGGAGGAAAAGGAAAAAAAAATCGGCTCTCCAGATCTAAAAGCTGCACAAAATAAAACTACCAAGTACTGATGAAGAAATACAAAGTGCAATGTAACCAAACAATCAATGGCAAAACTCTCCCTTAAATAAGACCTGCTGTTACTTGAATGGTATTTTAGCAATACTGGTGTCCAGGAGGACAGCTACATATTATTGACTCTACATTCTATGAAAATGAATTGGTTTTTGCTATATATGCAAGAATTCTAAACCAAAACTTACTACATTTCTTATTTCAGGAAACTTTTCTGCCATGTTCAGTTGAAATCTAAGCTACATATTGAATGTCAATCTCTGCTCAACACCCACCTTCTATCAGAAAATTATTTCAGTCCCCATCCAACAGAAAAAGTAGTAAGATAATATTTGCAGAGCCATCTAAAACCAATTTTCAAAGATAACTTATGCTAGTGTACAGAGGCACTTACACACCCATGTCCAAAAGTGTGGCTACTCAAAATGCCTGTGCAGCTGCTGGTCAAAATAACACCAGAATTTGTAGGCACTGCAGCTTTTTTCTTGAAGCCTGGCAAGTGCCTAGAATTTGCCTTTGGGCAGGTCTAGGGCTCTCAATCCCTTGGCAGGGCTGAACAGTTTGGTGTTTTCTGCCTTTTCTCTGAGCCCTCACAAATGACGTTGCTGCCCTTGCCCAGCGGGTCTTTTAAAGAGAAAATGAGCTGGGTGAAGAAAGAGGACTGACCTGCTGTCTTTTCCCTCCTGGAAGGTGTGATTTCCCTGCCCTTCCATCCGTCCTCCAGGGGTTAGACCAGCCCCAGAGAGATGGTGATCTACGCTCAAGGTCCTCCTCTGTCTGAGAGGACATAAGCTTCTTCTCCATCTCTGCTGGGAAATGAAGAGAAATGGGTCACATTTTCATCAGTTCCTCCTGAAACGGCTGCATTCTGCAGAAAAACGGGGCCAGAGACAATGCAAACATGAGGATGGCTCCATGTCTCAATGGTCAGAGCCAGCACCAGGGAAAGAGGAGGAAATGTAGCTCTTGGGTGAAGCTGGAATCCCCTGTGCTTTCCCCTAAAGCATCGCTGCTGCAAATCCCAGCCCTCAAACTCCCCAGTTATCATTCCAGCTCATAAGGGAATGGGACTGGATGTTGAACGGCCCCTGGATTCCCACTCCATGTTGGGACAAACCCCTGAGGACAGACCAAAAAATTCACCCAGAGAAGCTTGGTGTTGGCACAGCTTTCCTGTGGAGCTCAGTGCAGTGCTGGGTTTAGAGGTCCCTGAGCACTGTCACTGTGCCAGCAAGCAGCTCCTAATCAGGTGTGGCTCACATACCTGCACTGTTCCCAGCCAGGGCATTGCACGTGCACTCACACAGCCAAGCACAGGACACGCTTGAACACACATGGAAGGCTTGGGAGATTTCGGTGCCTGGACACCTACAAGGCTTTGTCAGATCAGTCTGACACACACCTGAGTCACTCAGGTATTTTTATGGTACTGCTCTCAAGCACCTGCTTGACTGATGCCACATGAAGGATCTCAGGGACCTGGCTGAGGCACCTCATGCCTAAAGCAAATGTTTGGGCTTTGCGGAGCAGGGATGAGCTCACACCCACCCGGGGATCATGCCATGTCTTGACACGCTGCTGGATCACGGCCAGGGCAGCAAAGTACAAAAAGCACACATGGGATAAAGAAGGGGAACAGCAGCTTCTAAGGCTTAGCAATAGTCCTGGAAACAACCCGGCTCAGGGTCTGCCGAACCCAGCGCTGCCCTTCCAGCAGGGACCCGTGTAAGGGTGACAGGGGTTTTCCACCTCACCCCAGCGTGGGACAGATGTTTGTCTCCAGCACGTTTCTTTCCCTGAATCCCACAGGAAAACCACTGGTGGCTGCAAACTTTCCTTAGAGTAATGGGCAGGCAACCAGACTACATTTTCCATATGCGAAAAAAAAAACCAAACCCTGGGTCTTTAGGAATTATTTTCTTCCTATAGAGGCCACCTTGTACACTTTTTTTGGTCTCATTTTCATAATCTATATCAGTGTTGTTTTTTAGCTTATTTTAATGTCAACTGGAGATTAATGTGCATTAATTAAATTGACTGTATTTTCTTTAATGAGCACAAAAGGATTTTATGTTAATACTGATGATCCTAATAAGGATTCTGTCTACTTATCTGTGTTTTCTCAACATCCTGAAATATTTTATTAGGAAACAAATTAATTTAGTTGCTATCACAGAGTAAAAATAAAAGCTATCAGGTGACTGCTGACTGGGTCTGATGATTAAGCTGTAAATACTGCACATACTGTAGGACTGTTCACTGCAATGCACTACTTTAAACTTAATTTATGCCCTTTTTATGGCATTGACCAACTTTTCTGGATTGAAAGCTGCTATTAAATGAGTACCTGAGTGGCCTTAAAAGAGATGCAGGAAGAGAAATCTGGGTAAGGGCCCATTCTCTTTGCCTTGGAGTGAGTTACTAGCAAGTAGGAAACAGGGAATTAGCTGGGACCAGATGCTACAGAGTGATTACAGACAGGTAGACAGGTATTCATGTGCAACCCCCTTTCAGCTGCTCAGATTGATAATGCAAATTTGTTTTTAACTTGTTAAAACCCTATAATATAATAACAATCATTCACAACAAATGAAAGAAATACATTTATTTGCATGCATGAATATATCTGTGTCAATATATTTTTATACATTCACAGCTGTTTGGAGCTTGAAAGACACTTGACTTGCTGAGCAAGCATTTAATAAAAAGCCCATGGAAATGTTAATTAATGGTATTTGGTACTAAATGCTCACTTTGATGCTAAAATGTTACGCTGTGCAGATTTAAAATTCATTCGGCATTTTTTGCCCTTGTTACCATCTGCAAATTTCCACCCCACACCCCATTCTCACATCGGGCTGCTGAAATAATTTGATGGTATTATAGCATATGCCAGTAATGAACACTAGGGATGGCTTCTGATCCCACTACACCTGTTTAACACCGTGGATCTCAACTGCCTGGTTCTTGTCAGTTGTTTGCCTCTTTTCCTCCACTATCCCAACCCAAACCACCCTTGGTTTTGCACAAACGTGTAGGAAGAGGCAACGTCCCTCAGAGAACTCCCAAGAACTTCAGCAGCTGCCATGTTTTAAACAAATAAGAGCAATTCCAGTGAGTTCAGGAAAAAATATTCTGCTGACCTAAGTTACTCAGGCATAAAATAGTCTGTGAGATCCAGCAGCAAGCAGAGATGTAAGAAACCTGGCAGTGGCTCTAAGATACCCTGGGAAAAGGGGATCTGAAGGCTTGCAGGGCTAAAAGCCCACCTGGAGCAGGAAGGGATCTCTGCGAATGATCTCTGAATCCTACCAAAGGTAATTCTGGTCTCCTAAGATCTGTGGCATTTGGAAATTCAGCCAAGAAAATGGTAAATATACTTTCTTCAGGCTGATAGTAAGGTAAATTGAAAATTCATTGAAAATATCTGTATGGTGGAGAGAAGAAATTGCTTAAATTTCAAAGAATTTAAAATTAAACTTTGTTTACAAAAATGTGACTGATCTGATTACGATACTCCTTATCTTTTCATTTACATTTGTCCTAAGTTTTCCATGCAAATGAAATCACAATAATAACTTAAACATATTTTAAAAAAATTCATTTGGCTAAAATGTTGGAAAAAGGAATGATTTCTTCAAAGATTCAAGAAAATTATTTTTTAGATTAAAATTCCCATTGGGAAAAAAAAAAAAAAAAAGCTGATTTATCATTTTTAAGGAGAGAAAACCCCTGTAAGAAATCCAACCATTCTATGAAATTCCACTGGATAGATGGCTGTATGTATGTAGATGTTGAAGCATTTATTTCTTTATACTGCTGCTTTTAGTTTAGTTGAAGTTTTATATTGAATGTTTATACAGGATTTTAATAACATTTCTGTTTACCTTGTGTCTTTCTTGACAAATTAACCTTTCTCAACAGTAACTATAAATTACATAATCACATTAGAGCATTAATTAATTAAAGATATTAGTAGACGACCTATAACTAATATAAAATAATTACAGAAATTATTGTTAGTTTCGACAATCTGGAGCTGAAACCCGCTTTGAAACGTCTCATGCCAGTATTCCTCAGAGTGATTACAGCCTCTGTTACAGTAAAATATCCCACTGCCACTTTATTCATGTGTACAGGAGAATTAGTTTTTATGCCAGATATCCCAGTATGTCCAGGCACTGACTTTTACAAAATGAACTGGGGACGTAATTATGAGCAACACATTTTGTACAGGTCACCCAAGAGCTCCAAACTATAAAAATAATTGACATTTTCTGCCATTTTTTTTATTGCTGTTGTCTGCTGCTCTTTGAATACTCTGTGATTTGTGCTGGCATCTGGTTGCTGTCCTCTAAGGCTGCATTTTTCCATCCCACCTGGCAGCCTCTGCCACATCCACCTTGGTCCCTTTGGAGCATCTCAAACACAGTAGAAGGGAGGGTCTCACTTTGCCTAAGGAAATTCAGCTGTAACTTGACAAATTGGCCAAAAAAGTGCTGTAGGAGCAAATTCTGACTCTAAAAAATGTTTTGTGAGACAGTTAATGACCTTCCCTAACTTATTTGACAACTGGGCACGGAATGTAAGAATGCATCAGATGCAGACTTGAGGGACTCTCTTTAGGTCTTCACTCTGGACACTTTGTAAATGTGAAAACTAGACCATAAATTGATTAAAATCCATCTCACTTTAATTATATTTATCATGGTTTTCTATGTCTTCCTTTGCTATACATCCTTCCCCCCTGAACAAAATGCAGCTCAATATGCAGAATCACAACCTTGCCCTGTGTCCAGAGGCTGACTCTAAATTCCCACTTCTAGAAACGTGGTGAAATCTCCCTAACAAAGAGTAAAACAGACTTCCAGCTCCAGACCATGGTCTTCCTTCCTTAACGAACACTTACAGTTCACAGTTTGAAGGTAAAACTTCCCATGCTAGACTTTCACAAGGGCTAGACTCATTTGCAAGTATTTAGCAGGGCTCTGCAGCCCTCCCCAGGGCCAGCTTGGGCAGAAATGTCAGCCCCAGAACTGTAGTACTTTCAGGAGAGTGAAACCACAAAACTCTGATCTGACTATAAATGCTACATTGCATTTCATTATTGGCTTGGCACACGTTATACAAGATGAACACAGACGTCTTTATCTCTGTGTTTGAATCTCTGTACACACATCTGTCATCAGTGATATTTTTAGGGTTGCTGCCTTGGTTAGACGAAGACAATAACATTTGTTTGTGCAGGGATTGCACTAAATATTGGCATGTGCATAAATGGAGGCTGTAGTCAGAAAATACAATCCATAAAGATTTAGGGGATGTCGTTCAAAGCGCACAAATCTGTGCCTTGTTCACGTGCATCTATAAATAGCTGTGTAGGGAACTCGAGGCATCGGTGTCCAGTCCAGATCATGGCCTTATAAAAGCAGCTCCTGTGCAAGAGTCCACTTTACAATTTCCTCTGCTCTAACAACCTCCTTTCATTGCAAACTTAATGAGTGCTTTCAAGTGCACAACAAAAATGAGATGAGAGAGTTTGGGGAAACCTCCTTGTTGGGGAAAACCAACACCTTGAATTAAAGGCATCAACTACTTGAGCCTCTGCAGTCAAAGCTGTGTTTTCAGAATGTAAAACTAATAACATTCATTGAACTACTGAAATACTATAAAATAAAGGAGAAAAGTCCAGTAAACACAGCCCCTAAAACTGCAAAGAGAGGCTTGCTTTTGATCTGCAGGAGCCTCCGCTTTCCTTCTTCCACGCAGGAAGGATCACTCAGCTTAACCTGTGGGTGCTGCCTACAGCAATATTTTAACCATTTGATATTTTTTCAAAACACCCTTGCAGTTTCTTTGGACTCCTATAATTCATTTTCCCCTTTATTATTTTTTTTGTGTGTGTTACTAAGCTAAAGAACAATGGGATTTTTTCCTCCTCTTGCTTTGTCCATAAATTGATTTATGTTACAGTGAATAGTTGAATTACACACCCTTGTGTAAAACATGCTGAACACTAAAGAATAAGTGACTATCTACCACTTGAAGATTAATCTTCTCTTTGTTTGAGTATCTGAGACTACAGGGCACTCACAGCTGGAAAAGAGCATTCTAGCTACAGGTTTGTATTTTTAATAGCATATGAAAGCTGTTGTCAGGTTTTTTTGCTGCAGTATTTATTTATCATCACATCACCAGAACAATTCATTGTAATTCTACTGTACATTTCATCCCAAAACCTCAGAGTGCTTTGCAGGCATTAATTAGCCCAACCAAATCATGCAACATGTAAATGATACATAGGGATAATTTAACAACTACTAAGAGGAGCTAACTGTGAGGTAGCTCCAGAGAGGTTGTAAATTAGTTGTATGGGCTATCTGAATGAGTTAAGTGTAGCCTGGGAGAGCTGAAAAGTACATTACCCAGCCAAAGCAGCAACGTGTCATTAGCAGGCAGAGCATAATTATGATTTGGCCGAGCTGTAGGATCAAATTATAACACTAAAGTGAGACTCACACTGAGATGAGTAAGAGTCCTGCCTCAGTGCCATGTGTGTGCTGGCATCTTTGTGCTCCCCATTCACCAGGGATAATGTGCATTGATGCAGTCTACAGAAGAGAAGTAATTTTTACCTAGGCAGACCAAACTTGTGACTTTTGGCCCCAAAAAATCAAGGTACAGAGAGGAGTTCTGTTAATTTTATTCTATTTTTAAAGAGAATGAAAAAAATTCCTCATAAATTGCATTTGCAAAGCTTTTCTCAGTCATATCCCAAAGAGATTTCCAACAGCACAGGGAATGGCACTGCTCTGCTGGAATATGAGTCACTTAATTCAGGCTGGAAATGCCAGTACTGAGCGGTTATCTGGTGAGCTGTGATGGGATCACACACCAGGCAGGAAGGCTGAATGCTTATAGAAATACAAATATTTCTATTGCACCTATACAGGAGCCACAGGAGATGTCTCCAACATGACTAAGCTCCTGGTGTGCTCCTCACCTCCAAGCAGAAGGAACTCAAAGCTTGTATTTTCAATAAAGTTATGAAGTTGCTTTATAGCAACTTCAATCAAGAAGCAGAGAGCAGTTTAGTCTTGAAGGGAATGCTGATATTTTAAAATTTTACTGAAGCTGCGGTCTATGGAATATTAATAGTTTAAAAGCCTATTTGCAATAACAGTGTTAATTTTCCTCCTTTTCACTGGACTTATTAAAAAGTAATTGCCATACTTCCCATCAGCTACTCACCTCAAAACATGGCAGTCTCTGACATCAGTCAGGTGTTGCCATGGGAAGAAGTAACTTGTCTTAATTGCACATTATCAGTTAAAAACATCAGAGGAAAGAAAAAGACAGGCAAAAGCAATGTCCAGGGAATATCTAGATGCGCTTCTAACAAAGGCTGGAATATACAGGTAATGGAAACTAGTGCCTGTGTTAAGACCAGCAAGTTCAATTTTCCAACAACCCTGCTAAGGTGAGGTTTAGGGATGCATCTCCTCGTGTCAGCCACAGCAACTCTCCCCTGCTTATTTCAGGGATACAACAAAGGCTTTCGCCAGCTGAGGATATGACCCCAATATCACTCAGATGCCACGTGAGTGCTCCATCCCCTGGGCTTTGAAGAGGTGTGGAGTGGTAACCTGTACACACGTGTGGGTTTCATAGCAAAGGGTTTGTCAACAGGATTCAAGGTCAATATGTATCAAAACATGAGACCTGGCTAATTTACTTTCATTCATGCACTTGGAGTTAAGCAGCAAAGAAGGGGTTAACCATAAAGTATTTCACCTTGAACCTTGCACTCTCTTTATCTAGCACACCATAATAAAAGATCAAGAGTTCCTGCTTATTATCTTATTTTTCCTCCTTGTTCCACTAGGCTAGGGCCCAGACTAGTTATGGATTAACACTGTGATCAATAGTAAGCTTGCTGTCTCGCTCTCGGCAGGGGAAAATGAACTCAAAATGCAGTCAAACTCTTATTGATCAAGGATATAGGTCTCACTTTCATTACCTCTGTCTCCTGATAACCCACATATAATGTGATGAGTTGCTAATCTCTCTGCTCTTCAATGGACCCTTCAACCCTTCTGTCTGCACAGTAGAGCTTTTATTTTTGCCTCTTCTGTGTAATGCTTGTAGCATTAACTCTCACTCTATTACCATCATGCCTGGTCAATCAAGACTCATAAAAGGAGTTTTAAATAGAATTGGGCCAACTGTGTTATGATTTTATTTGAGTATCTCCAAGCAAATGAGTTACCCTTCAATGACAAGCCCTGACAAGAGTGGGTAGTCTGGACTACCCAAACCCACCTCAGAAGAAGATGTTTGTGTGGATGCTTGCATTAAAAACATATGTTTTGCCATTGAGAATATACAGCTTTAGTTTCATTCTTCTGCCCATCGTGGATAAAGACTTATTTCATGTCCATCCATCTCATCTGTCATTTTGGGTACTCACCAAGAAATACTTATTAGCTCCTTTGAATAAACTCAGTTGGGTGTGCAGAGGCATTTTGTATGGAAAGGTAACATTTCCTCATATCCCCTGGAACAAATAGCTCAGCAAAAAAAGGAAGGCAGAAAAGCAGTTTATTGCAGTTCACCTTCTGCAAAGTTTTAGTGAGCTCAGAAACCACCAGTTACAAATTTCAAATGAAGAAATATCCTTCTTGAACAAAATTATTTTCTGATTAAAAAAAAAAAAAAATTTGTTTTGATTTCTTCACTGAATTTTAAACCCAAAATTATAAAAATATTTCCTTTTGGTGCATTCTAAATTTTCTTAATTTATTTCCCAGTGATAATAGCAATTGTAATGATAAAAGTGATTCAAAAATAAATTCCAATCAGAAGCTTGAAAAAAAAAGGAAAAAGTTCCTAAAAGAATGGAATTTGAAGGGATTTTGTTCTGATTTGGAGGAAAAGAATGTTTGAAATACCATAATTCCCTGCAAGATGAGATTCCCAGTGTCAGCGAACCCCACTATCTTGAAACGAGATAATTTGCTGGTAGGCTAAGTCACTGGATTAAAGTAATCAGAACTGTGTTAGAAGGTGTTAATCAGTGTCCCCAAGCAGAGCCTTCCCCAGTTTGTCTCAAAGAAGAAGTCTGTGTACTTCTATCAGGTAATTGAACCAGGTCCCCTCGCACGCAGTGTCACAGGAATTCAAACGGCAGTTCTCGTAGATCCACTCCTTGTAGATCCTACAAAGTCAGTCATTATTAGCATAATTATTTGTGTGATCTTCAATCAAGGATGTCATCACATTTTCTTAAACATAATATAGATTAAAAATAAGACGTTATTGATTGGTTCTGAAAGAGAAAGGTCTCAAGTTTCACGTGCACTGTTTGCCTTCAGTGGTGGTTTTCTTTATACATTAGATAACACTCCTAACCTTGTAGCCATTGTGAACGCCGAGTTTCCTTTTGAAGCTTACATCAATCATATAATTAAGACATCTTAGTAGTACTTTCACAATCTAGCCAGATTGCGATCTGTGCTCCCTGGGCCTGTTTCTGAAACTTCAATTCATGTTCTTCCTTTTTTGTGTGTGTGCATGTGTCACGTAATTACCGCTCTTCTTTCTTTCTGCTCCTTCCAGGTACTCTTTGCGGTTGGTCCAAATATCTTTAGAGTAGCCTTCCTGTTAGCTCTAAGTCTTTCCATTTTATTACAAAGAAAAATTAATTGGGTTCTAATAATGAGGTAGGCATGCAGGGCACTTGCCAATGAAATACAATTGTTTGTGCATAATAGAATCTCTATGGTGGCATCTGCTTGAACAGCTAAATCAAAGACCAACCAAAATCGCTGGTTGGAGATAATTATCTTTGCTGTAAAACACGCTCAGATCTATATGGTAAGATAAAAGCTCATCCATGATATCACTAACTAATACCTTTTTTGAGGGAGAGAGGCACTAATGCATTAGTTAAAAAAGCAAAACCACAGACGTCATCTCAGATCAAAATATTCACATGCTCTACCGTTAAGCAGCTGATCTTTCATTTTATTATCTTAATGAAGAGGGGTCTGGGCTTCAAAGGGGTTGTTGACACTTCATGCTACCCTGACTGCTATGTCTCTTTTTTGTTTCTTCTCAGACATGTCCTCTGACACCAAAAACATTCTCTGCTAAACGCGACATATCATCAATTTGTGTATGAGAGCTGAGGTTTCTTAAAAATTGCTCATTTAAAGGCGTTGGACCTCCCCATATGATTTTCTTTACTGCTTCTCTTCTGCACTGAATAGACACAAATAAAGAATGAAGAAGGCAGATGTGAGGAGGAAAAGATATTTTATAGTGGAAAACATCTTTGTAGAAATGATGAAGGTGTCCATCATCAGGAAGAAAAGCGAGCTGAATTTTTGATGTATAAACCTGAGATACAGTCCTGCATGTGTCAAATGGATATGTCAGAAAAAGTGACAGTGGTATTTTTTCACTTTATGACCCAATCTGATTCTTATCAAAGTCACATCCGGCCCATAAAGATCATGGACATCAGCTACTCGATAGACCTAATAAGGCAGCTTTAATCTCACAGTCTAAAATGCATTTTATCATTGAAGACCTAAAGCACACTTTAAAATGTTGCATATAAAGCAATGCAAGCCCAGAGTATAATTTGATAAGACATGCTAATGCTGGCAAGATCCCCACTATGCAGACAATTTGTTTGTAACAGATAATTTCACAACACAGAGGTTTGGTGGACTAGCTGTGGTGCTGAACCAAAACTGTTTAACCTTTAAATACAGAGAATGCTTGAGTTCGGTACAACATTTGTGCTACTTTTCCACTCATCTCAAGGCCCAAGTTTTACATTTAGTTATTATTCCCTTTCTCCAGAGAGACAAACAGGGACAGGCCATCACCATGTGAATTAATGAATCGCTGGCAATAATTACAGTTATAGTTGACAGTCACACTGTGGTGTTATACTTACTCGCCATGACACTATGAACAATACCTGAGAGGAAGAATTAAATTCTCCAGAAAGGAAAGAATGGGTTAAAAAGCCATATGGAAATTTACACTAGGGATAATTTAAAGCAACTGCTAAGATTAAAAAAAAAAAAAAAAAAGAATAATCACAAAATGTCCACCAATTAAGCCTCAAGAAAATACATTTTTTTTTTTACTTTCGTGTTTCGAGATGCAGAGTTCACCCTAGAGCGCTGAATTTCCATTCATGAGCATAGTACATACATAATTAATGCAATCTGCTGTCTGTTATGACTAGAGATGACAGAAATTTATGTGACAGCTACCAAATATGTATATATTTGGTTGTTGTGTATATGGCTGTTAATAGGTTTGACTGTATCTAGCATTGATAATATGCCACCAGTGTGGTGAAGTTAAACCCATCCCACGTCTTCCAGGCCTGGTGTGTGGTAGGGCTATCCAATTTGAATAGCTCCTTTATGTTCTTTTTCAAACCAAACGTTTTTATTTTTGTCAATAAACTGTGTCATTTATTATAGTTAAGAAAACTCATGTTGTTTGAGGTCTTTATCAGAGTTCCTACAAATCAGGTTAATTGGTGATCAACAGAGCTTTTCTGCCTTTAATGAGCCCTGGTAGCCCAAGGCAAGGCCCAGCTCTTGATAAGGGACTTTCCCTTTCCTTATTCAGGACTCTTTGATCACTTTTTTTTAACTGGGAGAACAACCGCCGGGAATGTCATTGTTTTTTAATTGCCTGATTACCAAATGTTGGAGATAAAAGATAGATGTTCTCAATTAATAACATTTACATAGATTAGCATCACTAACAAGCCTCATTAGTAGCTGCTGACTTTTGTTTAGACTGCGTCCCATGTCAGTTGTGCTCTGATAGTGCACTGGTAACTACGTTCTCCATATTAAAATATATTTCTTTCTAACCTCTTTCCATTAATCAGGCTATATATATGACATTTTAAAGCACAAACGGGCTTTCATTAAAGTTAACTCTTATTTCCCAGAGCATTCAGAGCAAAATTGGATATATTAGGAGGCTTTGCATCGAAAAAGCCTTGCCTTCAGGAACGGGAGTCAGGCCTGAGGTATGTTAATGTATTTAGAATAATAAACAAGCCACTGCAGCCAGTTGCTTGTGTTCCTCTGCAACTTGTTTTGCTGATTTAGTTATTAATTTTGAACTGTCAGATCATTAGCTTTTGCTGTGCCTCAGTCTACTCATCCATGAACTGTTTACAGTGATACATGTTCTCCTTAAAGGTGCTCTGAATGCAAGGGCAGAAAACATACTGGTGGCACTGACAACATATTGAATAAATATCTGTAGTGAGAAAATAAATCTCTTTTACACCATTCTGTTGGTGCAAGTGTCATCCTTGAAATCTGACCTCCTCCTGAGGCTGTTCCTCAGCAAAGCACCTCATCCTAATGATTAAATCATAGGTGTCAAGGTCCTTCAGGTTTGCACTCCTTGGTCCTCACCCTGAGATTGGCTTTTCCATTGGCCAACACACAGCACGAGGGCTCTTGGGGTAACAGGGGAAACTTCCCTCTCCCCTTCAAGCAAACCCTCATCAAGTTGACTGTACTTTGAACACACTAGATTTTTGGCAACAAAAAAATCTATTTGAGAACTTGTGCTTTTCTGCATCAAGAGCAAAACAAAATATATATCAAGCAAAAGAAAGAAAACAACATGAGAGCCCTGTTAAAAAAAGAAAAGGCTTAACATGTATAGTTTTTCACAAGGGATGGGGGAATGATATTCTGACTGAACTGTCAATGAAATCAAGCAAAAAGCTGAAATAGATACAGAATGCCAAATACTTTGGGAGTTAGAGACACACTTCTGCATGTCTTTGTGTGTGTGTGTGTGTGTGTGTGTAGAATTGGAGATACAAACATGTATGGACTTGTGCAGATTAAAAAATGCTTCTATCTATTATTTTGATCAATGGTTCTCTTTTTTTTTTTTTATATATTTTCAACACCTATTGCACTGATACACACAAACCCAATATCTTTTACTCCATCAGCTTGAAAATCTCTAGTGTCATGGCCTTTGCTTCAATGTTGAAGCTGATTTCAGGGTTGCATAAAAAAAAGTAAGCTCTATAGTTCAGTCAAGCAGCAACAGTAAAGTGCTAAAGCAGAAGCTTCTGTGCTATCGGTTAATGGATTAAATAAATAAATCAATCAATAAAGGATGTAATCTTTAAAAAAAGTCTCTCTTTTCAGTAAAAAACCAAGACATAGACTCCTCTACCCATAGTCTTTAAGAGAGAAATAGCTTTGTTAACTTGCACTGTGGTGTAAGATATTTCTCCCTTGTCAGCAAAGGATATCAAGACGTAAAATCAAACAGAACTCAGGAGGGATAACATGTTTTGATTTGTCCAATTTTCAGCCTTTTGGTCACGTATATATTTTTTCAATATTTTTTCATAAGGGAGAAAATAGCCCTGATCTTTGTTTTATTAATGCACATGTTTCAAAGGGCAACACTAAGATTGGAGCAGAAAACACAGACAAGAAAGATAAGAGAAAAAGATATTCCATTTGTGGCTTTGCAGCATAAGATGACAGAACTGTGATTGCAGGTATGCACACGTCCTTATTTTTTAACTGAGTACCAGTTTTAGAGGAGAAAAGGCAGTACCAACATCTCCCGTGTGCACAGTACCACGACTGCTAAGCACCATCATGCAAAGTGTCAGAGCCCTAACATGACAGATGTGTTCAGAGAGTGAAATTCATCTTTGTTTGTAGGGCCAGTGCAGAGCCTGTGAACCACAGAAACCCCGATGTGGGGAGGGACAGAGCCCACAGAGCCACCACCCCTGGGCCCTTGAACAGCCTGCGATGGCCATCGCTCCCGACTCTGGCTGGGTTCAAGCTGTTTTCCCAGGGGAACTGCTTTTGTGCCACTATCTGCCTCCTGGACTATCTACTCCACAAATACAACTTGTCATTATTTATATTTTAGTTCTTCCCTGCTTTTCCTTTTCAAAGTTTCACCCTTTCTTTGTGACCAACAGAAAAGAAAAATAAGTCGAGAGAAGATAAGTCTAAATAAGCAAACCAGTCCCTTTTCCATCTCTACTTTTTGAGACCAGGTAATTCCAGCATTCTGGTCCTCCAAATTCTTTGATTCATGTTCAGCCAACCAGAATATTTTCTCTCTTGACAAGGTATAATTTCAATGGAGCTGTGTTTTGTCTCTGTATGATGCACTTCATATTTTTCATGATTTTGCATCCCTCACACAAGACTCTGTCAATTAAAATGATAGCTACTTATGTGGGACAATAAGTGACTATGAGGGAAGGGATTTGTGGAGGCAATTTACAGCCTCTAATTCAGCTCCAGGGATGTGCTCCAGCACAGCTACCCTGCGACGGCTGTGCCAGGTAATTTGCTGGAACACTCCACTGAGGCATCAGCCTGTTGATTGCCTGATGTGTAAGAGGCCTCAGACTGGGTCATATTCCACAATTAGTTTCAGTAAAAAATCGGGAATATTTCTTTCAACGTTTGTTTCAAACTGTATTAAACGCTTCCACATTGCAAGGGTTAAAACACGCAGAAAGAGGGAAGCTTAGATAGAACACTAAACGAATTAAATCACTGCTTTGGTTGAAACAAAACATGGGAGATTTACTTAAGATCATGTTGTTTGTCGCACTGCAATAAACCTTTACATCTGTCCTTAAGTACTGACGCAAATCCTATTTACATCTTGACCTTCAGATGCAGAAGAAAGAAACCCCAAACAACTATTTATCACCTAGATCTAATCTTGTCCACATTTTCTCCTTAGCTAGTGGAATATTCTAAAGAGAAACAGATGGTTTTAACCATCTTTCCAGTACCAAAATACAAAACTGGTTTAATTAGTGTGCAAGCAGTCATGGCCACGCGCTGCATGTGCAGCTCCCTGCAGAATCTTCTCTCCTCCGTCAGCGAAGCGCCGCTGAAATCCTCCCATTCCCATTACTCCCATAAACCTTTAGCCCGGATCTTCGACTGATATAAATCAGAGAAGCTCCACCGAGCTGGATGGAGTTGTGCCAATTTGTGGAAGTTGAGGTTCCGTGCTCGTGTCTTAATTTTTTGTTTATTTCCCCCCCCCGCCCCCACCCCTGCCAAATGTATTAACAAAATAGGGGAATATAGAGGAAATTCCCAATGTGGTAGCCTCCATTCATGGTTTGGCCCTTTCCACAAATGCAAATGCACCAGAATGTTTTTTCTTTGAATACTGTTCTCATTTACATATGGACTTTTAAATAAAACAGGAGATTTGCTAATGAAATGATGCAATTAGAAGCAAGAATCTACAGCAAGGAGAACAGCAGAGATGATAAATTAGAACAAAATAGCTTTTGTAATTCTATTTTCCTCACAGTATTTTATCATTTTCTGGTTTCTATGGAAATTATGTTTTTTTTTTTTCCCCCCACCAAAACAAACTGTTCCAATTTAAACCTCACACCGATTCAGGGCAGCTTAGTGGATAAGGCAGCCAGAGCTCCCGGCCAGGACCTGGGCTGGAACCAACTGCAGGTTATAACCTAATTGGCTTCCTCGGCTGAGCTCAGTGTCTCCAGGTCGGGCCATGGAGTGCTGCCAAGGCATTAGGGAAACTTGCAGCAGAGTTGTGTGGCCTGGAGATAGACAACTTCACTTACAAGCTGTGCCTGGCCTGACCCTGATCCTTCCCTTGCACGAATACCCTCTGCCTGCTTGAAAGAAGAAAGGAAATCCACGCTCTCCCCAGATCAAAGCCGTCGTTTCTCTCTGCTTTGCGAGGCATCCGGACGAGGGAAAGGAATGAAAAGATGGTTTTGGTTTGTTTGGTTGGTTTTAATTTGAATAAGGAGCAGAACTCTGGGAAAAAGTAATAGAAGTTAAATCAAATCGGTGGAAATATAATGTTTATGTAGTGGCTTTGAGGCAATTGGACCCACGTCATCAAAGATTTATGATTTATAGGAAAGAAATAAAAGAATGGGTCTAAGAAGTGGGACAAATTCAGAGCCATCCATTATCCCAGCTGGAGAAATTTATTCATATTATTCAATTTAAATAAACAAAAAAAAAGGATATCAGAATCATTAAGGTTGGAAATGCCCTCTAAGCTATCCAGCTATTAACCTAAAGCAATTCATTAATTTTTCTTAAATTTTGCTATAACTGGACTACATCCATGATGGAACTGGTTTCAATGGAGCATAAAATTGGAGACTCAACAGCAGAAGACTGACACCAAAAAGGTGTCAGCAGGGAGGGACCTGCACTAGATATTTTTTTTTTAAGAAATCAGATTTTTTAATTAAGGCCCCTGAAATATCTCTCTTGGTATATTTGTTGTTTCTCCTAAATGAATAGTTATCCTATGAGGTCTTTCAATGTTTCTTCATGGAAGGGCTCTCTTTTAAAAATCTTCGATTGTTTTTCGGCTCTGTGCATTAAAAAAGTAGATTCATCTCTTCAGCAAACTGGTACATAATTAAGACTTACTATAATTTGTATTTTTTAGACTTTTTTTCCTTAATGTATCTTTTGAGGACTATTTTTAATAAAGGCTGTGTACTTATGAGTGAATGGGTTGGCAGTCAAAAAATTTACTACAGAACTGTAGAATATAGCTACAAAACCATCATTTGAAGTTGAACTTTTAAAATTCTATTCTCAAAGTGTGATTTTAAAAAATATTCAGGAGTTTTATATTTGCATGGGAAAAAAAAGTGCAAAAGCATGTTAGTGATTTATTTTTCCTTATTTTATACTTTTTTTCCCCCAAATCTCTTTTTGCTCCTTCAGCATTTTAAAGTATTTTCTGGCTCTTGGAAAGTGGCTAGAGGCAAGAGGAAGATATAGTTTAGTCAGAATCTATTTTTTCCAAACTGAGGGAAAAATTGAAGTTTATGGAGTAGACAAATAGAGGTGAATAAGAAAGCAACAAAGTGAAGCCTTTGTCGTTTCAAATAAACAACACCAAACACACCAAATAAAAAGAGAACAAAAAAGCCAAACCACAAATCATGTTGTTTCAGATGCTTTTAAAAGAAAACAATTGCCCAAAAGGGGAGGAGACCTCTTTTTGGGTATTTTTACAGTAGTAAGTTGCAGGACTTGAATTAGGGTGACAAATATTGTGGAAAAAAAGAAGTCAAATTAAGCTATGAACAGGGGTCTCATTTTGTGTTTTTCTTAATACTTTTTTCCTCCCCTCCAGCATTCTCTCCTTGCACCTCTCTGGCTTTGTACTGCTTCTAATGACAGTGATGTTCAGTTTTACAGGGTCAGGTGTGCCCCAGTTTAACCAGTTTATACTGGGACATGGAGCACGACTCCACCATTTCATGCCCTGTTTAAATAAACATCACAGAGCACGTCCTGTGAGAGCACTGGGACAGGTGACACGGAGATGGAGCTCCTGGTAGTTCACCCAGTTGTCATCCCAAGGATTGGCATAGCTGGACACCAGTGACAATAATAGTTTTTAGCAGCCTCAGCATCACGTGGAAGTCATATCTGCTAGATCTCAGCCCTGACCCCTGCACCAGCTGAGGGGTGAGTTAGACTCCCTAAATCCCTCTTTTTCCCAGAAGCTGAAAAGGAGGAAAATTCTCAGTGAGTGAGAATGCCTGCCATGACTCTGTTCTGTACAAATCCTCATGGAAGACACCAACAGGACAATTCAAATCAAAACCTAACAGGTAGTGGGTGCCTCTTGCAGTCTTTAATCCCATTATCAGCCAGGTTTGGCATCTCAGCCCTGCGCCCTTGGCACAGGCACACTGTGACAGTGCTGCCAGGTGCACGTGCCACGGGCTAAGAGTCATCTGTCATCCACCCCCCTGGAATCAGACAGAAATTATCTTTTGTTACAATTTGAATCTGTCATTTGTTAAAACCAGTCACGCTTGCGGGCTGGGAATTTTCTGAGTTCTGTTAGGAATATTTTTTTGAGTAATTTTGCATCATTTGCAATTTCTGATGCATTCAGACACTACATCAGGTCCCCAGAGCAAAACCTCTCTCTCAATACACCTCAGCTGACAGCAATCGTGGAATGGAGCTTTAAAACTCAAGCACTAGGTCTGAATGCTGGAAAAAGCTGCCCAAGAGATAAGAAAAGAGAAGATAACTGGTAGTTCTCTTAAAAGTGCTTCATGTCACCCTGAGAATCTCTTGAATATTTTATAAAAGAAAGAAAAACCATGGCATGAATCAATTCAAATTAAATACCGTAGAAAACATTTTCTAGATAAATCAGAATGCCTCTTATATAAATTCAAACACCTCAAATCAATTTTTCCATTGTGTGTTTTTCACCATATGAGTGGGTATAAAATGCTCCATGGATACTCCTGTCATCTTTCCCTATCACATTGCACATATATTTATACATGAGACTTAGTGCCTTTTCCTACAATGAAAATAAATAGCGAATGTTCTTTTCTACTCACCACGTTACGTGTTTTAGAAACTTCCAGAAATAAGTCAGAACAGCAATATTTATATAGTTAGGCCTGGCATATTTGTGTATATTAGGTAAACATGGTTATTTGGAACCAAGCTGTGCCTGTATGGTTTCTTCACGCTGTTTTGTTGTCTAGAGGCACAACGAGGCCAATTTTTTAGAAGAAAAATGTGCCATATAATTGCCACTTTGTGATGCATTCAGCTAAAATTATGGAAAAAAAGAATCTCAGTTCCCCCTTTGAAGCATTGTGCTGTTGTTCCACTCTAGCTTTTACCAGCTTCCCAACGCAACTGTCCTGTTCAGTAGGAGAAAATACCTGAATTACATACACAAGTGCACGCACATACACACACACTCATACTGATAAGGTTTGTCTAACCCCTGACTTGAGCACACAGCTCAAAAATTGCCACAGAGAATAGGATATATTTGTTTGAAGGGGAAGAAAAGCAACACTGTTAAGAAAGGTGAGGGCTGACATGGTAAATAAAAGCAACACAAGTGAAGACACAGCTGGAGCAGGAAATAGTTGGGAGATGTGATTCAGCACTTAGGCTGGGAGATTATGTTTAACATGAAGAATGGACAATGCAAGGCGGCTCCTCCTGCTGTATATTCATTCTAATATGGCAAATGGAAAAATGAGGCACCAAGCTCATTGTGAGACCAACGTTGAGACCAGCGCCACAAAAGGAAAAGCCATGTAGCCCCAAGTTTTCCACAGCACCATTAGAACTGCAGGAAAACCACAGGACTCTGTCACTGGTGCAGTAAATCACTCAACACATCCACCCAATGCTCTGTGGCACCAGGATGATATTTTAAAAGGGTGCAATTACTGTAAGACAAAGATGGCCCTCTGGAAAACACTGAGCGTGGCTTTTGCTTGACGTTGTCACAACAGAAAGGCAACAGCGAGTACCTCTCCCCTCTGCCCCTAGACACTTTGTTTATGCAAGGAGAAAATAGGAGCAATGTTTGGATATCTATGTTTAATATCAAACAAAATTCAGGTTCAGGCCAGCACACAGGAAAAAATTGCTGAAAATCTGTTATCTCTGTAGTGCTGTCCAAAGCAGGAAAACATGGTGTTACCTGTGATGTGATTGCCATTGGAGAGAAGGGATGGAGGTGCCTTGGCCATGCCACTAATTCTGCAAAAACACTTGGTGCATTTGTGGTGGTTTTGTTTCTCTCTTTTTCTGGCTTCTTCACCATTTTCCCTTGCAGATCATGCTGGGAAATGCCTTCAGTGTATCCACAGTCTTCCCAAAAACGGCACTGGAGTTCCAGTACCTGCATTTTGTTCCACCGGGATGATCCGATACCTGTGGACTAGAAATTGAGAAACTGTGTGTAAACCTGGAATTTAAATGCCATTTTGTTTCTTCCTGATTTGGGACAAAAAGGCAGAATTTCAAATCTCTTTAAAAAAAATGGATGCCTTGCAAATATTTACCTTTGAAGGCATCAACATAGCTATCTTACAACAAATGCTGAAACAAAATTTTCTGTATTGAAAACATCATCTGAATATTTTGTAGTTTAGAACAGAATATCCTCTTAATTGTATATATTTGAAAATTCCTCGTTGAAAATGTAACATTTTTCTTTCCTAATTATTGAAAATTTTCATGCAGATATATTGATATGGCATCATCTCATTAAAGTGCTACAGGAAAAAAAATCTCTGCATGTGGCATCATATGCCAGAGGATATGTAATTTAAAACCAAAATATTAACATTTAATCAGAACGGTGAAGTCGAAGTGAAACAGGAAAATCTGACAGATGATACATAAATAAGAATAAAATGAAGTACAATTGCATTTTATAACCAGTCATGAGCAGTGTAGATAGAGCTGGTAAAACTTACAAGCTGGTTCAGCTGAAATGAAATGACATTCCTTGCATAATTTTTTTCTGAAATTGTGCAGGAAGTTATATGAATTTAATTTCATATGAAAATGAAATTCCCCTGAGTCCAGGATCCTGCTCAAAGCACATACTCATCTCTTGTCACAAAACATGAAGACATGAAAGACCATCAGACTAGTTTCAACAACTGGATATTTTTCCTGATGGCTAGACTCTGACCACAAAGAAATGTATCAATGCACATTTCTAATGGAAGAACCATTCTTAAATAAACAGTTTCTTTTCTTTTTTTGCTTCTCTAATTACCTGCAATTTTCCAGATGTGTGAAATGAGAACAACTTCCACTCCTTGCCATTGGAGAGGAGTAGCCATGTCTTAATTTTGTGGGGAGAATGGCTTGAGCTGTCTGCCTGTAGTTTCCCAACCCACTTTAGATCAGTCACATCAAGGAAAACTTACACTCAAATTATTTTTCATATTTGAGGAGACAAGGTTTATGATACGCCTTGTTCACAGGTGGTCAGTTCAAGGACTCATTAAAAGTTATACAAGTTTCCTATTGATAAATATGTAGGAATTATAGTCAAACTGTCTTAAGAAGTCACAGCCATTAAAGAACCTGTGCAGCATTAAGGGAAATAAAATATTATTATTTAATGAGACGACTAGTCTTGCTATTGTTGCTTTGTTTTCAAGCAACACGGAAATGGGCTCCCTGGTGTTTGTAGTTTCTGGCTATCTTTTTTTCCTCCTCATTATTAATTCCTTTTTCTCCATGCTAATCAGCCAAAGCACTGTGCGTTTGGAAGACTGATTTTTATACTCCATTCCCTTTGGATTTAAGGCTGACTTGTCAGCCTGGCCAAGAACTTCAGCAGTAGGTAAAGCCAAGGGCACTCGTCGTGGCCACCGCGACGCCGCTCACGCGCAGAGCTCATGCGGCCGCCACACCTCCGGGTCAGAGCTCACCGAGGATTTCCATAAATCCAGTGGGTAACGTGCCAAATAAGATTAGAGAAGACTCCACATTATTGTACAATCCAATGAAAATATCATCTGCTAAGCTCCTTCTGGTGGCGACGGGGAGGAGGTGGCTAATATTAGCAGGTGTTTGTCTCAGAGGCAAAGAGCAGGCAGGAACACCTGCCCGTTCCCGTGCACAAGGTGGGAGCAGCCATCGTGACTCCACCTGTGGCAAAGTCTTCAGTAAAAATGCAATTTTTAGGAGCTGAAATTCTGATCACTGCCACGTTGTGTTAAATTGTTTTCTCTATCTTTTATTATATTATCTTTAATCTCACCCTGTTTCATATTCCCAAACATATCTTTATTCAAAATTCTTTTAAAATTTATCTAGCTGTACTTTCATGTGCTACCTAATTCCTGACATTGTATTTTCACATGCAGAGTTGCTTTAATAAATGGAGCAGGTGGATTTTTACATCTGATCTGCACCTTTTTTATCTATACACATATTTTTCTTTCAAACCTTGACCTGCAAGAAAGCAAGAAGGAAGAGTCATCTGGCACTTAGGCAATAATCATTCAATATGTTTATATTTGAGAATAAAGGAAAATTATTTTTTTTTTGTTCCATGAGGCAATAGCAGAGGGAGCCTTAAGGAGTAAAGCGCATTTGCATTCTGTATTTGTCTCCTTCATAAATGTGGTTAACTAATTGCCTCTCCTTTCATCAGTTATCAATCCTTTGTTCCCGAACCCAAGCAGAATCAGATTCTGATGCCACTGCTGAACTTGATGAGCTCCTGACTCCATTAGTTATCCTCTTGAACTCAATGGTCCAGATTCTCAAATGGTATAAATCAGCATAGCCCATCCCATAATCAAAACAGCTGACCTAAGGAGATAATCTGGGGAATGAAGTCCTACATGATGACAGTAACAAAATTGGAATCATAACGTTCTAAAATTTTATGAAAAATCCTTATCCATAAAACCTGAAGAAAGTCAAGTGGGAATAAATACATTTGGAAAAATTAGTTGTGTTATTCTTAGTTAACATGGTTTGATGGAACATGATCTGCAGTTCTGCTCAGGAGTAAAATGAATATATAACATATATAATATGCTGACACTTATGCATTTAACCTGTTTAAAGATTGTTCACTTTTTAGCAATACAGCCATTATTCATAATTGTTGGATACTTGTGAATAATCCTAAATGTTACTCAGGATCTGTAAATTGTGAATGTTGCACACTGAGACCCCTGGAACTGAGATGTATGGCAGATGCAAATAAATGATACTGTTACAACAGCCTGTCTAGATGGACCTTATCTTTATAAACTGCTGTGTTTGCATAAAAATGGGTTTTGCTTCACTGCAGCACAAACCTGACTTCAGGCTGCCCACTGGCTGGTAGCTTGGAACTGAGCCAGGAGTATAGCTGTAGTAATGTTCACAAAAAGTTGAATGGAGCAGGCTGAGTACAAGATCCTGTCTAGAAGTGACCAAAATGTTGGAGTCACGATAAAGGAACAGTGCCCAAGTCTTAATCCTCTGATGTTGACATGGAGGAATGATGAATTTCCACAGTTGGTGTGCAAAAGTGATGTCCCCAACCACGGCCTTGGCAATCACTCAGACCTCAGAGTAAATTAATGCAGTGTACAGCTGTTCTAAATTTTGCCAAATCAAAAAACATGGGGGGGGAAAAAAAAAAAAGCATGTATCCCATTTCTGGCAGGATTCTCATTTGCTTCTTCTCCTCCTGGCTCACTGCCATTTGCCTTCCAGTGACTCTTACAACAAGGAGGCATGGAAAACATCTCTCATCTCCACTTCTCCCAGACCTTTAACAGCGCAGTGGCTGGGGGACACATGCAGAAAGGGAGAGATTGGATTTTAGTCTCTGCAGGCTCAGGAAGAAACAGACTTCTGATCTCCCTTCGAAAGCCTCCAGAATACGGCTGCTGTCCCCAGGGCCGTGGGCTGTGGTCTTCAGCTCGGATGGAGGGTATGGAGCTGCTCAGCCAGCACAAAGACACCATGGCACTCACTCGAGTCACAGTCACGTGTCCCTGCTCTGGGAATCTGTCCCCTCATGTTTATAAACTACAGAGCATACACTACACAATTCAGCTTTGTTGACTACTCTAGAAACGCAGTTAATCCAGTACTGAGTGTTTGCAAAAGACCAACCTGGTGCACGGTGAGGAAACGCTACAAAAATAGAGTTCTGCTCTTTGCAGCTACTTCCAAAAGTACCATCCTATCAGTGAAAGTGGGAAAGGTCTGCCAAGGTAACAATCCCACACCAGCCAGAGATGGAGGTCCATGAGACACAGGATGAACTTTATAAAACACTTTTAATCTTTGGCCTTTAAGCAGCATAGCCAACAACAGGTTCACATCAGGGTAGTGGCATTAGCCAAGACAAGTTTACAAATCCCTCAGTGCGCTTCCATCATCCTGAGCTTGAGATATCTGTCAGTCCATAGCAGATGCTGCTGTTGCTGTGCATGTGTCATGTTACTGAAACCCCTAGATAATGATTACGACCGATTATACAAGATGCCATGTTCCTTAATCATATCACTTACATTCCTGCTGAACGGCAGTGACAAGGTTTTGAAAGGAGAAGATCACAGCTGTCCAATAAAAAAAAAAAAATCTGATAAACCACACAGTGTTTGCAGACAGAAGATTATGCTAACCTGAAAAGTAGCTTTAGTGCTGTTGATATTTGTACTCTCCCTAACTGAGCTGAACCCTCATTCATCCTCTCTGTTTGGCATCACATCTGAAATGGACGTGATTCATGCATGAGCAGGCATATTTCTGATTTTTTTTTACACGGGTGTGTTATTTACAATTTTCTGTTTTCCTAGTTGGCATTTGAGTGGTTATTTATTTTTTTTCCTATATTTTTTCCCCCCTTCCCTCACCAAGATTGCAGGTCCCAGAGTACCAGGCACTGAATACCAGTCCCGAAGCAGACAGCTGGAGTGAGAAAATCCCCTCCTTGCCCTAGAGGTAACCCCAGCTCTAAGCTGAAGACATTCCCCTCCTTCATATGCTGGCTCATTTTGGAGTCTCACTCGTGCAGAGGCTGCCAACTGTCCTGAATTAAACGCAGTGCACTTCGATATGAGTAAGTGCCTACTAATGACTGAGCAAAACCAGTGTATTCATTTAAGCAAAGGGCTCCAGGAACGAGGAGCCATGTGCCCTGCTAACAAAGCTATCTAGTTCAGTGCACAATCTCAACTATGCAATACAAAGAACCTTCTACATTTAAGCAGTTTTAATGCAGTTCTACAGCACTTAGAGTTTTCGGTGGAAAAGTCAGATGTAATTACTGTTTGACACAAAGAGAATTTTTTTTTTTTCCTAGCTCTGCTGATGTTCCATTTTAAATAATTAAAAGTATAATTTAAAACTTAAATTGATCGTTTCAATAGACCTGATCCTGTCCTCAGAGGGAGCTTCTTGTGTCATAGTTAAACTGTTGATCAGCCCAGTGTCACTGTTTCTCCTTCATCAGAACATGTACCATCAGATCTATAATTCTTTTTTGCTTATGATGGCAGAGCTCCAACATGGGTGTAGTCTGACCCAGGTTAAGCAGATTTAGCTAAATGCATAAATTGTTCACATTCTGTCATCTGAAAGATGTAGGCCTTGAGCCAATGTTGGGAACAGATAGCTCACCCAATGAAGAAAGTAATGTATTTGTAAATTTTCACATGTCTGGAAATCACTCTCTTTGACTCCTAATTGTCCAAAGGAGCTATAAGGTCTAAAACAATGTCTTTGATTTTTATAAGAGCTTAGATGACTGTGTGTTCTGACATTAACATTCCTAGGAAGCAAATTTCAAGGCTGTACAACTCTCTGAAAGTGAGCTTTCCATCCCCTTTTGGTTTTCCTGGCCCATTTCCACCAATAAAATCACATGAAGAGTACATTCATAAGCCAACTAGTAAGTAAAAAGATTTTCATGGTATAAATCACAGACCTAAGAGGACATCAATGCCCTGCAGAGCAGGTCCATTCCTCTGGATTTCTTGCACACTAACACACAATCTGTGTGTTTTTAGTGCATTCCTTTGGTGGGACTGTGCTATCAGAGATGTCCTCCAACACCTGTACTATATTTTCACACTAATTTTCATGAGTGTAAAAGGGAATTATATTTATCCACATGGCATAACTTCCAGAAAACAATACTGAGCTCTGAAAGCATCATGTATTTGTGCCTTGAACTACAATTTTAAACTAGTACATGTTATACTAATAGTTTGATGAGTTTAATTCTCCAGGATTTTTGTTCTATAGAGGTTATTAAGGAAACTTCTTTACCAAATGTCCAAGTCATAATGTAAACATCTAAAATAAACCTGTGTTTTACCTGTGAAAATGGTTGAACTTGATGATCTTAGAGGTCTTCTCCAACCCAAAGAATTCTGTGATTCTATAAGCATTTAAACATTCCCTCTCAAAAGCAACATTCCACATGATCAAGATCTGCTCTTTTCCCCTCATCTCTGGATACTGGACTTCACTAAAAATCAGGAATATGTATCTAAATTAAGATATATAGCCCTATAATTGCTGTTAAGGAGGTGAGTTAAACCCTCCTAATAAGGGAAGCTGCTTGCCTATGGTTTTCCTAAACCCCCTAAGATGACATCTACAGCCCATATGTGACCACATGTGGTATAAATAAAATGGAAGTTTAAAAGAGAAAAGAGATAAACATATAATTAAAACCAGCATAGCAAACACTTGTGCTCATTCATTTTAATGACTGCATGCTCCAGTTTACTGAGCAGTTGCAGACCCAGGCCGTAATAGCTGGGTTGACCACATGCCATAAAATACATCAGGGTAGGCCGGGTCCAAATTATCCAACACTTGTAATAAATCCATCCCATTAACTGGATAAATATGCACAAGTAACAACTCTGGAGATAATGCTGGGAAGTGGCCTGTTGTTATTTAGCAGCAATGCCAGCTCGCAAGACCTGATAAACAGCAATGCTTTTATTATGAAACAAACAAACAAAAAAGATTAGTTTAGGTTTTAAGATCTCATAACTATGTCTCTCCTTCCGTTATCTGTAACTTGAACTGAAAAAAAGAGATTGTGGCCTTGAAAGCTTCAGTTCTGATTACTTTTTTGTAAGCTTAATAAAAGGCATCAGTCATTCCATGTATTTGTGAAAATGAAATCTTCATATATTGAAGGTCAATTTTAGTTGAACTAATATAATCAGTAAAAGTCAAGGTTCCTTTACCATTAAAATTGTCCATGCTCTGAGTCTTTTGATATTCTATGCTTAACCTTGAATCATGCTGTGTGTGTTGTATGCAGAGAGGATAGTGAATTCACGTCACAGTATAATGACTGAGTCATCCTGGCCTTGATTTTCAGCTGGGCAGAGCAGATACCCAACAAACACAAGACTTCTTTAAAATTATTTGAAATTAATACACACTTGAAGCACTTCCTCTCACCTCAGAATAAGCAGCAGGTCACCCAAAGTCTACAAACAGCTTTTCGCTACAGTTTTATGAAATATTTAATATCACTCCTGAATATATTTCTGGAAGTTGAAAGATGGTCACATGTAACTAGAGCAAGTATTGATATTGAGAAATGCTTTGAGGTCTGCACAGAAGAAATCACACAATAATCCTGACAGGAAGATGTAGCCAGGTGGGAGTTGGTCTCATCTCCCAGGTAAGAACTGACAGGACTAGAGGAAATGGCCTCAAGTTGCACCAGGGGAGGTTTAGGTTGGATATTAGGAAAAATTTCTTCCCTGAAAGAGTTGTTAAGCACTGCAATAGGCTGCCCAGAGAAGTGGTGGGATCACCATCCCTGGAAGCATTTGATTGGTTCCAAAACTTTTCCCTCTCTCTACCTCTTCCCTTTTCAGCACAACCATAAAATAGGAATCTGATCATTTGCACTGAGGAATGAAAAGGCAAATCAGTGTGATGCTGCCAACCCCAGATCAGGGCAGGGTCAGGCTGGGTGGAGGCTGTGTGTGAAGGACATTGACCTGAGAGCACTGGCAGGGCAGAGATCAGCACAAGCATGAGTGCCACCTGATTTTTAAAACAGAGGTCTAATTAAAGAACACATTCAAATCAGTTGGCTCAGAGATGTGTTAAAGCATCACACACAAAACTGCCAAAAGTAAGAAGCAGGGCAGGTTTTCAGCAGAGCCACGCTGCTCATTCCAGTAGAATGACTTCTGATTTTGATCTGTGTAAATGGGATTAGACCAAGGCCTGAGTCTAATCTCTCTGGAACGGGATATATGGAGATGACATAAAAATATCTATTTTGGGTTTTGAAAGCAGTCCTGCATCAAGAGATTTTGAAGGATTTATGTGCTGAAAGACCTAGAGAAAAGATGTACAATGGGAAGTGAAAACTAAATATATATGGACGTACAGGATGAAGTCATTCTATTAATGATCACTCTGTTATGGCAAAAGTAATTTTTATCCTGTGCATTCCTTAATTTGTTTTTTTCTTTCCCAAAAGCCATTCCAGTTCCTTCTGAGTACATGATTAACTAGAAGCAAAGGACATGTTGATTTTAGTATTGATTATCCAGTTCTAAATTTTAACTTTCTTTTCAAAGTGTCAAGTGTAATGGAAGGTCAGAAGAATACTTAATTACAAACCCCAAGCCAGCAAAGACAAGTTTCTGATGCAGGACAGAGAGTTAATCAGAAAACAAGTCTTTGAAAACCTGTTTCAAACTGGTGCAAACATTATTATTACTTTTTTCCCCAGGATATCTGCACTGAAGAAGAGGCAGTGTCAGCAGTCTATAAATAGCTCAGGACAGTATAAACTTTTGAACTGTGAAATCTGGGGGATGTAATCTTCCTGCTAAACAGAGGCTTACAGCAGATATTTAATGCTCTGATAGGAGTGTCGCCAGTGTTTGAGCTATGAGAGGAAGGGAAATTCTGAATTATTGTTAATACTGTGCACTGGTGTGGTACTTCAGGTTGGTTTGGAATCCCTTTTCCCAGCTAAGTTTGTTTTTCTGTGTGCAAATTTGTGCATAAACATACTGCAGCCAAACAACAGCATTAGCCATCTAAAAAAGAGCCTTTGGATCCAGAACAATTAATTTAGCAGACATTTAGATATTCTAACACACTTCTTAAACAATGGATTTGTTTGAAGAAACAGCCTGTATTGCTGTTTTCATCACTTTCTGTGGAGCAGTGCTGATTTTCATCAGCTGAGAGTTTGTCCAATGGGAAGTACCACTGGTAAAAGCTCACAACAATTCCCTTGATGCTGTTGAGTTCCTGCCCGTCACACTTGGAGCAGATGCAGGACAGTGCCACCTTTTTACACAAGAGGTAGCTGAAAAGCAACATCCCTTCCCAATATGACTATCATGCTATAAATTAACATTCCTGTCATGGCTAAGTCCACAGAGCAGTTGTGCTGCATGGAGAAGCTGCTTTTCAGGGATGTGGGGGCACAGCCTGGGCACTTAGGGGGAAATGAAGACCCCACACTGGGGTTCAGGTGTGTAGAAAATGAAGAGGCACGTGTAACGTGGGTTGCGTTTTGTGGTTTTTTTGTTTTTTTCTGGTAGCACCTCTGTGTTTTTGGAGAGCTTTAGCCACAAATGTTTTCAAGCAACCACCAAGGGCACAAACTGGACTATAAACACACAGACTTCTTGACTCCAGGTGCTGGGAGTGTCTGCATCAAAATGCTAAAGTGTGGTGGACATCTCCTGCCAATGGAGCCAACACCAAGTGGGAACACCCTCTTCCTGCTCCCACAGCTGCCATGTGGGTGGGCTGCAGGTTTCAGCTGTGACCCCACCCTGGCCTACCATAAACCAGGTGAAATGAGTTCTAGGAGGGTTTGGCTGCTGGAGGAGGGGTTGTGGTGCTCCCTCATGAGTGTGCACAGCTGTGGAGTTGCAGCAGGAGCTTGTTGGGGCTGCTCACTTCTCCCAGAAGTCTCCAAAATGAGGAACTATGAACAGTTCAGAGCAGACCTTCCTGCACGGCCTAGGTCCCTCTGTGGGGAGATGCATCAAACATGTGAGTAACCCAGACTCTACAAAGCCTTTTTGTACCTCTTTGTTGTGTGAGGGGCTGAATGTGCCAGGGTTGTTGCTGGGCTGGGGGCTCTGGGCAGGGCAGGCTGGGGGTGCTGAATGCTTTCCCAAAGCCAGCAGCAGCAACTCTGGGTGCTCCTACCCTTGAGATAGTCACTTTTGGTTGTGCAAAGTGCTTCAGTGAACAGTGGTGGGGGCTTAAAGCTGGCACCCAGCTGTTGGAGACGGGGCTGTTGGTGGCCCTGGTGGGGCAGAGACAACAACCTCCGTGTTTTCAAGCTGAAAATCTGTTTGTCCTCTTGCACAAGTATTTGGGCTGTGTTTTCTGTTTGGCCTGGTGGTGTCTGTGGTGGCCCTGTTACCCTGAGCTGTGTGGCTCACCCTGCCAGGGAGTGTACCTGCCACCCCCACAGCTTGTGGGCCATCGTGTTCATAAGTGCCTCAGAAAAAGCTTTTTTTGGGGAAGATGATCGAGTTCTCCCTTTGCCTTTGTAAACTGAAGCTTTGTAATGGAAGGCAGAGTGAGTGAGGACCTCCCCTCCTTAGTGGGCCAAGCAGGGATTTCTCTCTGGTGCAATGCTGTCTTTGGGTGCTGGGTTTGCTTGGTGGGCCACAAGTAGACAACAAGGCAGATGTGTCACGATCATGGCTAAACTTCAGCTTTGGAAATCAGGAATGGCTCTGTAGACCTCTGAAATGTGGCCCTAAGGAGTGAATGCTGATCTTCCCAGTGAATTTGCCCTGCAAATTGCTAGAGACAGGGTTTCACTTACTTTACCTCTGTAGCTGTATTGATTTTTTTGCCATCTTTCTTTTTAAACCTGAAGGAAAAATTCAAATAAAACCTAATGATGTCTCTCTATTTCTGAACAGTTTTGGAAATTGCAGAGCAATCAATATTAAGTACACTTTACACCAATTTAGAGCCCTATTCTGTTCAGACATGTGCTTTATAGAGCTCTGATTTTTGAGTAATTTAGGCTGAAAAGTAGGGTAATGTGGATTTTCTAATTAGCTTGTGTTAAGTCAGTGTTCTTCCACCTGAATATTTTTAATAGCTTGGTTTTTAAAAGCGTGTATGTATATATCCAAAGTAGGCGAATAAAAAGGAAGATAATCTTTTCAGAAGGATGAAAGACAAGTGGATTAATGCAGATTTTGAGATTTTGTGAGAAATTCAGGCACACAGGCTGGTGCTGCAAGGAGAGCTTCTACTTGTGAAACTGTCACTTGTTAATTAAGTTAATGTCGATGGTGCTCAGAAAATGTAAAGCAGTATGTAAGTGCTAAGTATTATTATTAATGATGCCAATCTTGACAGGTTTACTGGAATAGGCTTTGCAGTACAATATAAGCTAATGTTCTAATGCTTTACTAATTTACAATGAAACTGTTAAAAATAAGAAAGTGGGAATAGAAGGCCAGCAAAGGCCAGCAGAATAGATGGAGTTTGGTGTCCTCCCCAAGTGCTGCCTGGGAATGAGGTCAAAGATAACACGGGGCTGTCTCTCCATCTCGGAAAACTCTTGGGGGAAAACCTCAGGTGTGTGATGATGGGCTGCACCAGATTATGGTGGCTTCTAGTTGTCCTTTTAGGACACGTGTTGGGCCTTGGAAGCTGTGACAGGAAGAGTTGTATCCATATGGCCTGTGTGTCCTGCCTGTCACCTAAGGACTCGTTCCTGTCACAGGCTGCAAAGGGGGAATGGAGGAAGGTGTCAGCCCTGTGTTCCTAGGACTGCTTGCTCCTCTAAAGGAAATCCCCACTGGCCAATTAATTTGGTTTGTGGCCCCTGCCTCCCTTGCCCCAAGCTGCAGAAGGAAACTGTTCTGGTGTTGGTATTAGTGCCTGAATAGGTGCAGAGAGCTTGTCAGTAACATATATATATATATATATATAAAAGCATGTATTAAAAGAAGTGACTAAATTACCTTTCACATTGCATGGAGTCGTAGTAGTTTGCATGTCATTTGGATATTGAAGCACAGCTGCATGTAGGTATCTGACCCAGTAAATGGAATCGTTTCCTCAATGTCTTCAGCACATTTCCTTTCATGCTTTTTCTCTGAGCAAAGCTATCAAATCTGCCCCGTAAAAGGGACAGCCTAATCTTCAGATATTTTAGATGCTCTTTAATTTATTTTTTTCATTACCAGGCTCAATTCTCTCCTGTCTTTAATGGCTTCTAACTGAAGAAAACATTTAAGTCGTATAGGAGTTGTATACTTATGTATCCAGGTCATACAGAAATTGGAACTCCAGTGTTTTCCTGAAGGTGTGTCTTTCTGTGTGTTCCCATTCAGCCTTACAGCAGTTTCCCCACAAGTCAAGTCCAGTGGATGTCCTGCTGGCATGGTCAGGGTGGCCTGCCTTAATTGCTGCAGGAGGAATCGATGGATTCTCTTGCAGTTGGGCTGAGTTCTGCTAATATGTCGAGAGTGCACGTGCACACACACCTGCACTCAACAGCTCCAGCCATATGAGACCAGCACTCCAGTGCCTAATTAAATTCATTTACTGGCTGGCAGACTCTCCACCTTTCAGTGCCATGTGGGTCCTGGTTGTGCTGGAAGAACTTCAGGGCCAGTTGTTTTGTTGTGTGTTAGAGACTGAGTTGGTGTCCTCATTTTAATATGAGCTTTGCTATTGTGCTGCATTAGTCAAACAGTGCAGGCAGTATTGGAAGAGGGATGGGCTGGTTACTTTGGGGGCATGAGAAATTATTTCTTCAAAATGTAGCTGCAGCAAGATAGACTCTAATAAAACTATTTTCTTGCCTCTTACTACGTCATCAGTTACTTTAGTGTTGGACTTGACCAAAGGCTGCTGGAAACCAGCCAGGACTCTGTCCTCATGCATCCAGAAAAGTGAGAAGTCGTATTTTTTTCTTTATAATGTTGGTCAGTGATGAAGTGTTATGAGAATATTGCACTCTTCACAAGATGAATCAGTGATCTGAGTAGGAATGGCTGTCTAGAATGAGTGCTTTGATCTGTCAAAGTATCTAGAAAATACCAGTCCTCCTCTGCAGGCAGGTAACAAGGAATGCCTTGGGTGGAAAGGTCGATCAGTTCACCCCATTTTCTTCCCATCAACCACCTGTCAGGTGTTAATCACTGGGTAAAGTGGTCTTGAAATCTTCTGAGGGCAGCTTTGAACTGCTGCTGCTCGGGCCACAAAGACAGGTTTCTGCCTTGGCCTCCTTGGAGCTGGCTCAACTCTTGATACCCAGGTGTCTCCTGAGCCAGTCACTTTCCTAATCACAGAATTGCAGTGCTGGGGTTTGCAAACTAAATAGGTTCACACTATCCAGACTCTGTAGCCTATTCCCCACGCAGAAAAGAAAGCAAAGCAACACAACAGAAATAAAAGAACAAACTCCAGCAGTTGCTGGCTTTTGAATACAGAAGGAGAGGTTTAAAAATCTGGGGTCGATGACTGGATGTTGATCCTAGAACTATATTAAATATCAGTTGTATTGAGATCTGAGTCTTATGAGACACAACCTTAAAAATTATAACCTTAAAAATGTAACAAGGGCAAGCTTCTTGCCCTTTTCTTAAGTGCACTAATAGGCAGTAATTCTAAAGCAGGTATATGGGCATCTGCTTTGGATGCTCTAGTTACAGAGCACGGTGCAGGTAGTACATCAACCCCGTCATGAAAGCACAATAGTCAGAATAAAGTCCTCAAGGCATCACTGTCTATTATAAATCAGTTAGAATAATTCATGCTATAGATTTCCCAGTGCTGCAAAGCCTCTTATTCAGCAGCGTATAAACATATATCACATCTTATAGATTTTTTTTCCCCCTTCTTGGCATGCAACAGACTTTAAAGAATTCTGAAAGCGAACAATGCACTGTACAGACAATTCCCTAAAAACTTTCATAAATAGGAGGTGGAATGGAAAGATATTATTTATCTCCAGGATCGTTTTAACAGCTCCAGTCACACCTTCGTCATTAAGTTTGGAGCACGTTGTGTAGGAGCCAACAGCAAGCTTGTGTGTGGAGCATACAGGGGCTGTGTCTGGAATCAGGCTGAAAATGCAAATAGGACTTTCTTTTCTGGTTTGGTTTCTCAACACAAGTTAGAGCAGCTTGCACCAACTGGTAAAGGCTGCAAAGGGCCATTTTGCCAGCTGGGAGGTGCAAGGGTGTAATAATGCTGCTGGCTCCTTGCCTGTGCCAGCCACAGGGAGGAGAGTGGCAGAGAAGCCAATGTATGTCTCAGTGCCACAAACCAGGCTTAAAGACAGCTTGTACCACTTGGGAGTGGGGCATTATGGATCTGAAGTATCCAAAGGCCTGCCATGAAATATTTATGCTGCAACTTCCCATATTCTTCATATCACTTACAAATCCCTAACATTTCCAGAAACTCCCATTGAATTGAACCGATTGAAGTCAGGAAGCACTGGCTGATGCACAGTTCCCCAGGTTCTGATAAAGGGCCTCGGGAGTGAAGGAGTTAACTGACCATCATCAATTACAGCATCAGAGGGGGTGATTAGGACTGAAATTGCAGGGAGGTTTTTAATTTAGCAGAGTAGAGGAGACTCCCCCAGCTTAGCCAAGCTCATCAGATCATGCACGTCTTCCTGCTTCATCCGCTTACCACGCGCTGCCACTCAGGGCTTTTGTGCATGGAGAGGGCACCGAGCAGACTCCAGCATATTATATTATTCCCTTGTCCAGGATCCACCTGAGGCTCACTGACACTCTGCCTGCCACAGAAGTGCCTAGTGTGCAAAATTCTCAAAGACCCCAGCTCAGGAATCAATCAGCAAATTATCTGAAGGAAAAAAATGGCAAAGTTTAAAGCTTAATATGACCTAATTTGTCTGATTTCTAAATTTTTTTGAAGTAGGTAGGAGTGCTTCTAGGAGTAAAGATGCATTTAGGCTTATGTGTTAGGATCAGGGATGAATCAGTTGAATCAGAATTTTGCCTGGCTCTGTGTGTATTCAGCACTAAATAAAGTGTATGGAGTGCAATGTATAGGCTGCTTTAACTTCTCTGCTCTGTTTTCCTAGTAAAATTGTTTACCTGGGATGCTTTGGTCGTTGCCTTGGGAAAACAGCAGCAGGCTTCAGGCCATGAAGAGTCACAGGAGGGAATGGAAAGGGCCTGTAGCCCTGACATGAAGCTTTTTGGGGAATTGTGGTCACAGGCTGCTGGTGGGATGAGCCTCCTCTGACTGCTGGGACACTCTTGGTCCCCTTGGGGCTGCTCTGTTCCCGAGATTGGGGGTCCCAGCTCCACCTTGGGACTGTCCTGGCACATGCTGCTTGTCAGGGCTGTGAAATGTAGGAGAAAAATGTCCCTGACATGTACCCAACCCCACGATTTTAATCTACTATTTATATTTCTGGTTTCTACTATTACCGTTTTCCTTGAGTATTTTGCCTCTGGATTTTAGAAAATTGTGGGGTTTGTAGAAGAAACTGCAAGTGGACACTGTTTATAGAGGCAGATTTCATGTACCTCATGTGGATGGGAAAAAAGGGGAAAAGAGGACAGCAGTAATCCAGCTAGAAAATGTTCAGCATGGGCCTGACTCAAAATTCAAAGGTAGCTGGGCTTTGGTGATGTAAAGATAAAATTTTGGCTGCTTTTGCATTTTGAAGTCTTGAAACAAACCCTCTCTTCTAGTGGAAACTTGAGAATAACAAGAATTGAGATCAGGGAGGTGCTGGTGCAGCATCAGCGGTGTGGAAGCAGTGGGAAGCAGCAGCCCTGTGTGCTCCTTCCCTTGGGTTTTGTTGCTTGTAATGTTGCAGAGCCCCTGCCACTGAGGCTGGAGTTTTCTATATGATCATGTAATTAAAGATTGACTCATAGTGTGCAGGCATATGGAGGCTAAAACAGTTGCCCGTGAAGCGCTCGGCAGCATTTTGTGTGGTGTTTGACAAACCATTTTTATTTTGATTTTTGTTAATATGGCACTTTGTGCAATCACGGAGACACTTAGCATAGAACATCAGTCACCTGTGTAATCCTAATGAACTCATGTAAATGGAAATAAGGGGCTTCTGAAGACTATTAACAATGAGGTGCCATGATGCTGGAGGAGACTTGGCAGCCCTCTCAGCCCACCCCTGATTTTGAAATGTGAGAGCATAGCTTTCCCCATTGCTGAGGGAGAATAATCAGACCTGGTCCTTGAAATAGTCTGTAGAGAAGCAATGGATATTTTAACTCCAGGGTTATCATCCTTACTCAAGCAAATTCCCATTGATTTCAGAGGAGTTATCCCTGAGCAGAGAGAAGCGCAGGGCTCGAGTAAGCCTTGGTGTGACCTGCTCCTGCTGTTTCTTCTCCAGCCTGCAGTGGTTGTGAATTTTTGTGTTATTAACACAATAATTTTGATATATTGATCACTGTCAGTTCCCCTTGTGTGGTAAAATCCACATTATAGGCAACTGGTAAGGAAAATCGACCTCCCAAACCTGAGAGCAGCTAGTGGGGCCACAGTGGCTTTGCTTTCGGTGTGCTCTGAGCAGCGTCTCTGTGTCGTTGTTTCCCTTTGCAGTGCTCTTTGCAAAGCTGGAAAGCAGATCCTTGCTTAGGCAGGTAGAATTTGGGGCTATTTAAGCATTTTGCCCAGGTCTGAGTGCTCCACTGGATGTGGGAAATTTTATAGCTAGAGGATCTAGAAGTGTTTTCTATTTAAGAAGTAAAGAATGAATTTTGTGGGAGTTGCTATAAAACAGGCTTAATGCAAAAAGGGTTTGAAAGTTGTTAAAGGGCCTGAAGTGGAAATTAGAGGTGTGAAGTGTTTTCTGGTGACTTGGGCCATTTCTTCTTTCCTCTGGCATGTAAAGTTACTTTTTTAAAGAAAATATGACTGCTTTGTTCTACTGTGCCATTGGACACCTTGTGGGTCCTCTGCACTTCCTAATGCTCACAGGAGGTTTTGCAGACCCCCCAACACAGAAGCCACAACATTTCTGGGACTCACCAAGGAGCCTCAGCGAGAGAATCTTTGACAGGTCCATGCCCAAAGTTGCTGCTGGCTGTTTTTCTGCTGTCTGCTTTTATTGTAGTCTGCATTGCTGCCCTGAGAGCTACTGCGTGTCACAGCCCTGGTGTGATGTGTGCACCAGCTGCTTGTCCAGACCTGTCACATTTTGTGGGGTTTTTTTGGGCTGCAGCTATTTCTGTGCTGCTGTTGAGTAGGAGGGAGCTGCACCCTGGGCTAAAGCCAGCAGGGACCTCTCTCTGTGCAGGTTGATGTTGTGTATTTGGGGAAAGCTCCCTGGGCACCAGTGTTTCTGCAGAGGGACAAGAAGGAAAGAAGTCACAATGTGCCCAAAACTTCTCAAAAGGGTGTTTCTGTAAGGGCAGCCTCCCAGAGATTGCTCCCTACAGAGCCTTAATGTACAATGAAAAGTAGGACTCTAACCCTGGGAACAGGCACATCTTCTCATGCTGTTTGATGTCAGTGATGCTCGGGCAGTGATAGCAATTATTATTATTAATCCTAAAATAGATTATAAAAGAAAAAAAAAAAAAACAAAGCTGCCGTCTGAAAATTCAAGTAATTGTGGCAGAAAGTCAAGCTGCAGTGGCTCTTCAGTTTGAGAGTAGCTCAAACCAAAGGAGAGAAATTCTGTGAGCCTGTTGAGGATCCTGGTCCCTGTCCTGCTGAATTCAGGGGCAGTGTTAGAAAGATTTTGGTCACATTGCAGGACAGGGACCTAATGAATATTTTTGTTTTGTTGGAAAGGATTTTTGCATCTTAGTTTGCCAAATTGATTAATACTTGCATTTTCTAGTACTGGCATGTTAAACATCCTATACATTTTTCATCGTTTCTAATTTGTCTTATTAGGAAAAATGGGTGAATAGCAAATATGTAAATATATAATGTTCTACTTTAATATAAGCTGTATGCTGCCTTCAATAATGAATGTTGTTGACTACAGTAATTAAGTATGATTCCAGCTCCAGTTATTTACTTGTCAATATTAGTGAATTGGGTTCATCTAAAACTGCAGGCAGTTTTCTGTTTCCCATATAAACAGTAATTGTCTAAGTATTTGCTAAAATATTGTTTAAGTCTAAAATCAGGATTGCAAGTGGATTTCAATAACCTAGTTAATTTACTTTAATTTTGGAATTCTGTCTCTGCATGGGAAGAGAAATATGAAAAGTAATTTCATCTCTGTATAGTTGATTTAATTGTATGTACTTTTGATGGATTAAGTTTCCAGTTAATTGTGGAAAATGCAACAACAATATTATAAAAAGAGGTTTAAAATAAAACAATTGCAGTCTGTTTTGCATGCTATTTTAAAAAAATGTTTAACATTATTAATTTTACAATGGTAATTTATAAATATTAGTTACATCTTCCCACTTAAGCCCCCCCAAATAGATGATTTTAATCATACTTATTGATATTATCTACATAATTATTTTCATTATGCAAATATGTCTCAATTGCTGTGTAATAATGTGATGGAAGCAGTTTTCAGTGCTTTAAAACACTTGCTTAACTAAATGCAGGAGACAACGGAAAACTGGTGTGAAAATCAGAAAAAAAATTGGGCAGAGATTTTTTTAATAGCAACAGTGGTTTTATATCTTTCATATTTTATGTTTTGGAATCACCTGAAAATTCAGTAAACTATGTAAATGTGCATGAGCAGTAATGACAGCTTAAGCTTTTAAAATAATGATCTTTAGTCATGCTACTTTCTATCCTTAGTTAAGAATGACACTAGATTAAAATCTAAAAGATTTCTAGTAAGTGACAGGTTTTGTTACTTTGTATATTTGAAAAAAAAATATAAATAACCAGCCTCTAATTCATGTACATTTCTTAAAACATCGAGGGTGTCTTTTCCCAGGGAGAAGCGATATCCAGTGTAAGAAGATTCTGAAAAGTTTATTTGAAAGTATAATTGACAGAGCATATTAAAAAAAATTGACATTCAAAAATAGAAAGGCTTCATTTTAAGGATTCTTCTGCTTGGAATTTAAAGATTGTCAGGAGAAATATAATTAAGGGGGTTGCTCAGGACAAAATTACAGCATTAGATCTAAGTTTTCTGGCTTTTCAGTGTAACTGTATGATTGTGAACTTAAATAATGTAGGCAATGCTTCTTTTGTCAGAACAAATTATTATAATTTCTAGCACTTGGTAACTTGCAATTTGTTCTTGGTGGGTTTTTTTTGGTGTAGGTAGTTAAATAAGCAAATAAGACAGCTTTGGTTTTTTTGTATATGGATTGTAATGAATCCAGTGGAGTTTTAGTTTTAAAACAAAATAAATGGTTATTACTCTTGGTGAAAAAAAGAATTGTCTGAAATAATTTATTGGATATATGTTCTCAGTGCATTTTTCTTAAAAAAGGTTGCTTTAGTGCTTTATTGTTTTGTTAAAGAAATGTATACACTTATGTAAAACCCTCCACATGAAAGTGTTGCTTCAGCCTTTATTGGAGCATCACTGTCTGCAGCTACAATTTCAGTCCTAAGCTTAACTTTTTTTTTTTTTTTTTGCAAAGTATGTGGTTTTCATTAAACCTGTAATTAGTATAATTAATAATTATTCCCTAATTGAAACGCAGGTTAACAAACTTCCATATGTAAAAAGTAAAGGGGGGAAAAATGTCATTCATTCACACTGGGCTTTATAAGCCTATAAAACTCTTCAAAGGACTTCAAGATATCAAGCAATCTTTTATTCAGCTAAACCTACCCCCCACCTTCCCTCTTACACACACTTAAATACGCAGTATGCTCACAGCTTGGAAAAAAGCAAGAAAAGCCTTAATGGATCACTGATTTTAACCAAAGAGGTAGGTATGTATTCCATATAAATGGTTTCCAAACCATTTTGGTGTTAGTATTAATAATTTTCATCAAATGCAAACAAGCGTCTGGGCGCTATAGAAGGCGAAGCTTTCAGCTGTGCACTTATTAACACAGCTTTTATTTCAAGCTCCAAACATCTAAAACAATCACACTGGGGCAACTGTGTAATTTGCTCCTTTCTTGCTACACAGGTAAAGCCTTTAAGACAGAGGCTAATAAAGATTTAGGGGTAAAGTGGTGAGTTGAGGTCCAAATTTTGTTCGCCTTTACGCCCGTGAGTAATTAAACTCAAAATGAATAGACTGAGACAAATAACATCAGGAGGGGTATTCACATGTGCATAGGTTGCACTGCCCAGTTCGAGTTAGATACTTTACAACTGATGCAATAAATCAAAGAACAGAATAATTATTTCCCAATTTACCGTGACACAGATATCTTGTCATCACCTATATGTACCTTTAAGAAGTGGCGAATGCTAAAAATCTATTTAGCCACATCAGTGAAACAGAGCTAACACAGCAGGAAATATTCCTTTGTCTTTTTTTTAATATAAAATCACTTGTCAAGATATTTGCTCATATTAGAAACCAAATATTTTCTATGTGGAACTGAGGATCAGAATTTTGTACCTAGGACACGACTATTTGTTTTTAAGTTGTTACTTATTTAAATAATTTAAAATATTTTGCTGTTGGGGATATTTCATGTTCTTAGAAAAAATGCTAGAAAAGTCCTATATTTAGTTATGTGCTTTGTGAGCTGTGCATTTATCTGAAATGTTTATTTGCAGTTTAAAAATAGATTATCTTAAAATTTGCACAAAGTATTTGTTATTTAGATTGGGTAAGTCTGAAGTGCAGGTATAGACGCCCTCAATGCATGCTTTTTCTGCAGGCATTTGGAACTGATGCAGTTATTTGTTCAGAAATATTTCTTCAGTAATTTTTCTCTGCATTTAAAAACACAACACTGAGCTAAAATTTAACATTATGGTAAACTAAACACTAAACTGTTCCCTTAATATCAAACTTTAATTTTAAAGTAGTAACAAGTCATGGAGAAATTGCTGCTGTGAGGTCCAGCAGCGGGCACTGAAATATTATAAGCTCTGCTTTCATAATGCTGCCTTTCAAAATCAGTTATCTGTAGTTATCTTAAAATTTGAGTGCTTTCCAGCACACCAGATTTAAAGTTTCTCAGGAGAATATACTGTTTCAATCAGATAGTTTTATAAAGTGCACGTTAACAAAAATCCTTACAATTCCCTGTTATCTTTGTCCTTTTTTAAATGGGGGAGAGAATGCAGAGGATAATGACTTATGCTTGAGTGCAGTTCAATGTATTTGTGTTTTATTGATAAAAATATGCATCTATATATATGAAACCAGGCAGAGGTATATTTATTTGTTACTAAGCTTAAAAAAGCTCTTACAGTTCCCTCACCAAGATTTAGCAAGTTTGTCCTACTTCCACATTGCTGATAAATATCAAATCCAGCTCAAATAATAATCAAATTCTCAGGGTGACTGAAACAGCATCTTTTCCTGACTTAATCTGTCTAAACAGGTACAGATGTATTAAAAAAAAAAAAAAAATCTAAAGACCTTGCTGTCCCTTCAGCTTCCCTGCTGATGCCTGTCAACTTTTAAAAACGATTTTTAAGCTGGGGTTGGGAAGGCAGGGAGAGAGTAAAAGCTCTTTTCAATTACAGATGATCAGTGAGAACTGTGACATGATGGTCAAGCTTCTCTTAACTCTTAAGGGTGTCCTTCATAGTTCACAAATATGTTCAAACACTCAGATGTGTCTGAGATGTGCACTGGTGGTAGGGGGGAGTCATCTCTCAGCTGGTATTGAAGTTTTTCAGAGTTGCTAACAGGTGATACCCATTTCTATAGCTGAAGCCACACACTGCATTACAAACCAGGGACCAAGCATAGATGGCAACAGTTTCTATTTTTATTTCTTGATCTTACTGCACAAGTTTGTAGTATGTGCTTGTTACGAACTCCAAACTTATTTCACTGAATGGCAAATATCTAATAGCTAGAAAATTGGTAGTATGGTCTAGTCATGCCATTTAGAGATGTGTGTTCTCTAAAAATCAATACAATAAACTTGCTTGTTCATTATCTGACTAGTAAAGTGTTCTGTCTCAATAGGATTTCATTTACACTGGGTAGGTTACCCAGGAGAGTAACAGACCTCTTAGTTAACTACTACATTTTGCTTTCATTCTTAATTTGTGAGTAATTACAAAATATGCTTTACTATTAGTTTTCTCATATGAAAATAGCACAATTGCATTTGAATGCATCTCTTGCATAGTTTTTTTTCCCTCACCTGGACTGTAAAGATGTTGTTTTTAATTTAAGTGTATAAGTTTAATCTATTACTTATGATTTGTAGATGGAAATATTCAAACAGTGACAAGATCTCTGAATACCCAGAATGAAGCATTTTTTCTCCTTCTGGTTCAGTTTCCCTAATTTCTTTTATGGAGTAATTTTAATAGACTAGGTCAGTCTGACAAAAGTATTTTGCAAAGTAAATTAACTATATTTTTGTGGCAGTACAGAGATCTAATAAAGGGCTGAATCTTCCAGCATTTTTCCTTGTAAGGAAAGTAAGGTCATATATGTGTGAATTTGCTCTTGTGCCAGAGTTGGAATGCGTAGGTAGGATACATATGCACATATTTCAAGTACTGGAAAATAAATCGATGTAAAATAGCAATTTTTTAAGGTAGGGCATAGTCTTGGCATGTATCTAGGAAGCATTTAGCGTCTGTGGGCACTATCATGGCAAAAAAAGTAATATTGGAAATTAGCTTGGATTAGTTTCACTTGTAAAGCTGATTTTTTAAGTGTAAACTACAACGTTTGAGCCCTAAACTTGTATTTTCCAGCATAGACTGCCAAATCTTCACCTTGTGCAGACAAAACGCTTCTGCTTTAGTTGGCAAAACACTTATTTCTGCAAGAGGAAGATGCAGCCTACATCAAAAACATTCTGATTGCTCGACAGCTTTCAGCACTTAACACATCTCTAAGCATGTGCTGGAAAACTACTTGGGAGGAGATGTATGTACATGCATCTTACCCTAAAACACTCTAGAAACTGATTAATCTGTTTTGTTAATCAAAGATTTCATCTTCACATTATAGCACAGCCAGATTAGCAAAGATGTGATGGTGGGACATGGGATAATTTGCTAAGTAAAGTCAAAATTAATGGCAAATAAAATTAGTTTCCCTTTGTGGTTATTTCCAGCCAGCTGCATCCAAATATAAAAGAACTATCAAAGGGAGTAAAATAATCAACCCATTAATTATTAACTCAGAACAACTTCAGAAAGCACTTCTTAAACCTCCATTGACATCATCCTGACAGGCTCCTAAGCTGGGAAAGTTGTTGGTAAGAGTTGCATTAGGCTCAGCATGCCACCAATTCTGGCTGGAACAACTGCAACTGGAGATGTGCTGCAGCAGAGATAGGAGCACATGGGACGGGCTGCGGTCTCTTAAGACATCTGTGAGTAACATTTACAGCACAACATGCTGTATAATTCCCCACGTAGCTCTACCTCTGCTGTCAGCATAATAGAGTTGTCAACAGCCTAATTGCAAGATGCAATATGTAGGGGAGTCATCCAAAAAAAAAAAAAAAAAGAAATCTCAGTGGAAAGTAACACAAATCAGCTGTCATTATTATAAAGCTGGACCAACCTTTGGCTAAACCATTTAAACCTCCAGATTAATCCCTAGATTTATCTTTATAGATTGGATCAAACTCAAAGTTTGACTGCAGATGAAAGAGGAACTTCAAAACGAAGGCTCTCATTTATGCCCATTAGACAATGCATTCGGCTAATGATCTACAACACACATTAGCCTGGAAACAGTGGTTTTAAGGCTTAACTGTTGCATCTTTTTTTCTTTTCATGTTATATTTCAACCTTCATTTCCAGCTTTTATTTCCTAAAACATTTTTGTCAGAAGGTGAAAATACTGGTTTTAACGGAAGATTTTTTTTTTAGATTCTGTCTGCTTTTCTGCCTACTGACATGATTAAATATCTAGTCTAGAAGTTAACTTGGAAAGAGCTTATTTGATTATGTGACATCAGTAGATCTCTGATTTCGCATATACATTTTGCAATAAAATCAGTTAAATTAATCTGAACAGTTTTTTAGAATTTTATGTCACTGATATAAAATACAAGCAGCAAAAACCCCCAAACAAATAAAACCAACCAGTGCTGAAAAAACAGTAATTTAGTGAATTGGGTTGGTTTTTATAATGGTCATCTGAAGCTACTAAATTTATTCCTATTTATGTTAAAAACCTGACATCATGAGGCTATACTATCTCCACTGTTTCTTTTTTGTTTTAAAAAAAGCCAAGCAAACTCGGTCAAAGCTATCCAGCCCTCTCCTCCCCCCTGCTGAACAGCACAGGCTAGTAGTTTTTATTCTTAAAAAAAAAAAAAAAAGATACTAGCCATTCTTTCATCTTATGGGGAGACATTTAAATTTAGAGTAATTACAAGACAACAAAAGCAGCACTGAGCATGAATGACAAAATGCAGCTCAACTTGATGTTTTAATGCAGTTTTCCCCTCTCATCAGGGATATTAACCCTTCTGACTACTTCCCTGAAGATTCTTATCCTTATTTCCCAGACCATAATGTGAAAGCCAGCTTATCAGAATATTAACAGTTTATAAGCATGGATGAATGAACAATGAGCTCAAGTATATATTTTTCATATACTGCCTCAAATTTCAAGACTCTATTTCTTGCTGTTTATGATATAGGCCTTGCAAGGAGCTAGGCAACAGATCTGTTAGAATTGTTCCTGGCTGGATGTAAAGAAGAGAAAAGCAAGTTTACTGCCTTATCTCAATCAAAAGAATTAGTTTCCAGAAAACTAGAATCAATATAATTTCCTCTTTTAAAAAATTGTTTCCTACCTTTGCTGGCCTGTTTCATCTGTTTCATTAAAGGTGCAACTTTTATTGATGCTTCTGCTCATCCTATGTTTTCATCAGTGTGAAACCTAAAATGCTCTTTGCCTAAAGTGTAGGTTAATATAATAGCTACTTGAAGCAGGAAACCTCTGCTATGTGTCTATAGTTGTCTTTATTTGGGCCTGTGCAGCATTTTGTTTGTCCTCTAGCCTTTTACGGCAGCTGGACCCTGACCTTCAAGTTCTTAAAAAGAGGGGGGGAAAAGTATTCTTTTCAGATTCCAAGTTCCTCCCTTTTTACCCTCCCACTGACACCGTCCCATTCAATACTAGAGATAACTTTATTCATCTATACATCATTGTATCAAATTCAATAGGCAAACTGCTTCAACATGCTTCAGAGCTGGACAGGGCAGTAATGTCTTCATTTTTTCTTAATGCAATGAGTTTCTTATCGCAGTCCTTTCAAGCACAAAACAAACACTGTAACAAAAAATGATCTCCAAGTTTTTCCCACCCTGCTATTTCACCATGGGCTTATTTCTTTGTTCCATCTTTTAGTGGACAGCTACAGATACAAAGATGTAAAATTGATTACATGCATACCTACCTAACAGGAGTTAAAAAGGGAATGGGGGGGAAATATTTTATAATTAAATACTGTATTGAGAAGATTTACTTCGGGCTCACACCAAGAGTGTGGAAGTAATTTGTTCCTGAATCAGCTGCCATCCTTTAAACAGGATACCAAAATTAAGTGGCATCTAGAAAAGCCAGTAGGAATGCCATGTCAACTGCAAATCTGGCTGATCACTATCTGAAAAGACAGACCTTTTTCCCAGCTCTAGTCAGTGTGGATTTATACACCTGATGTCATAAGCTCTCAGTCTGTTATTAACTGCCAAGCTTGACTTTAAGCCAGTGACAGCAGCTCCATGGATGTTAGGAGAGTTCCAGCAGTCCAGCTTTTCTCCTTGTTCTGAGTTCTGCTCACCTGCAGATGAGTTTAAAGGAAGGGAATTGAATCCTTGTCCCATGTGTTCATGTTGTAGCGTGGTTTAAGCTCGTTATCTGGGCTGAAAAAAAATTGCTATGAACATACTGATAAGAGGGATAGATCAGTATTTTAATGAATCACTTCAAAGGTTTTGTAGTGTCTTTTTATTGTAGCATGAAATATGTAATATTAGGATACCCAAGTCAAGCTCATGTCTCATTGACATCTTTGTCTTTTAAATGGAAAGTAAGGCTGGAGGGGAAAAAGTTGGTTAAAATACAGAACTTCTGAAGTGCTTAAACCAGCTAATGGTACTAGATCTCATTTTAGATTCCAGGGATGAAAAAGAAAGAAATAAAAAAATCAGACTTACATCCCTGACTGGGTGTTTTCCACTATAGGCCCTACATGTTTATGTAGAGGGTATTGCGAACGTTTGGAGGGATTTGGGAGTTTCAAAAGGAAGAAGTTTATACATTAGTGCTGCAAGTTGCAAAACACTGTTGATATTCAAATGTTTATTGTGTAAAATCTGGGATAAGCTTCAGCATGAGAGCTCCTTTAAGTGCCTACAACTATTGCTAATTCCCCTCAGCATTGAGGCTTGCACAAAGGCCTTAATCCAATTCCACTTTTTTTTTTTTTTTCAGAAAGCCTATGCTATTTTCTCTCACATAAACTAACAACACTATCCCATCACACTGCAGAATGGGTCAAAGAAAAAGGGCTCTGTGTTTATACTTCACCAACACTTTGTGTTTCTTGGCCAAGTATGGCAAGAAACTTTAAGTGGGTCCCCCAGGCCCCACGCCATCTTTAGAAAGAAAAATAAGCCTTCAGAGATTGAAAACGCACTATTTTAGGCACTAAAAAACCCATGAAATGTCAACTATTCTTTCAATTACTATCCCTGAAAAGAAATTGATCACCCCAGCCTCGTTCTTCCAGCACTGATTTAAATTATGAAACACAGGAATTGCTTTGATATGATAGTGTATTCTACCTAGCCTATAAAATCCTTGGAGATATTTTAAGAGTATTCTCAGATAATATTTGTGAGTACACGTTTTACTCTACTACAGCACTGGTGCCTACTCATCAAAATGGCTTAAAGCAATAGGTTCCATCCAGGAAAAGAAATTTTATAATGTCTCTAGGTTGATTTTTATGAAGTGCAAAAGAAACTGTCCTGCATATTTGTAAACTTCATCAATGATCTGTTCTGGACAGGAGACTCCAATCCAGCTCCAAGTGGTCAGGTGTTCCCTGTATATAAACCTTCACTTATTTCTGACAATGCCAGCAGTGTTGTCAAGGTTTAAATAACAACAAAGCCTGGGCTGCTTTGAGGATTGACCTTCCACTGGCAGGAGGGGAGAGGCTGGTCTGGCTCCCATCTGATCATCTTTGAAACCCTACAACAAAAATTCTGCTGTAACTAGTGAGGTGCTAAAATGCCAGAGCATAAACCAGCCTTTAAAAGGGAGAGGAAAAATACAATAAAGGGTTTGGTTTCAAGCAAGAATTAAAATTTATTTTATAATCAGAGCTGCTTCATTTATAGCATGAGAACCCAGGTATAGCACCAGTTGTGCTAATTTAGACAGCATCAATTCCAGTCTCCAGAGTAAGCTCATAGTTATTGTACCAGGAGGAATTCAGCCTGGGAGGGGAATCACTTACTGAAGCTTTTGACAAGCTGGAAGTTACTCTTCTGTCACACAGACTTTGCTCTTGAAGATGTGTCTTAGTGGCCAAGTGAAATCTTCCTGTGGTGTTTGGTTTGGGTTTTTTGGTCTGTTCTATTATGTTTTGTTTGTTCGGGGTTTTTGTTGTTTGTTTTTTGGGGTTTTTTGTTTTTTTTTTCTCCTCCCTGCTTATATTATTTATACAGCAACTACAGCTACTGTTTACTGCTGTAAACTCGAATGAGTTTTTGAATGCCTTTCCATGAATTATGTTAAATACACTTAATGTTCCTGTGGGTTTTGCTTCCCTGAAGAGTTTTAGTTTGTTCCGGGGACCTGTTTCTCCCCCACCTCTCTGAGAGTTTGTCCCCAAGGGGACACTCAGGAGGGGAGGGAAGGATCTGCTGCCCTCCTTGCCTTGCAGTGCCCCCCGCAGCCACGTGAGCTGTGCCCAGCTCCCATTTCCCCCAGGGTTAGAACAGTGGGGCATTGCCACGCGTGTGGTGAGCAGAGGCTGTAACATCTGTGGAGTCCATGTGGTGCACAGCAGTGAGGCTGGAGCAGTGTTCCAGCACATGCACAAGTTGCTCGTGAATTTACGTGACCTTAATCCGCTGTTTCATCACAATGTGATGGGATGCTGGAGAGTGATGGTGGCTGCTTTGAGGCACCGTTTCCTATCAAATACTGAAAAAGCACGTTTTCCAGGGTAGTTTTATTTCCTTCAGCACTTTTTCTGAAGTAGTTCATGTGCTTCCACGGGCTCTTCTCTCCTGACCAGCTTTTAGCCTTTTGGATCATGTTGTACCTGTTAGCACGCATGGATTAGCTGAGTGCTGAAATCACACTTGGAGGGTTTGGCTTCTTTCTGAGTGCCTTGCAAAGCTATAGCTCTAAGAGGGTTTTATGTGCTGGGGTTAAAATCATCCTGCATATACCTAGCTAACACAAAACTTAATTATCGCCTGGGTCGTGTTTAATTTAGTTTGAGCCTTGTGGCAGGGCACAGCCATGGGTTTTTTCCACTGAAACTTGTCCCTAAAAGGTACGTTTTTGGAACACCCTCTTTTTCGTTTTAACCTTTGTGATAAAATAAACCTGTGCAAAATAAAAACCCCTAATGTGCTCCCATGTAGGACATGCATTAAAGTTAAACCCCCAAATATTTCAGAATAGGCACCAAAATTCTTCTTGAGATTTTAATTTTGCTACACTGCACAAGTTAAGTTAAATTAAACACATGCATTTTATATCCACAATGACATGAATAAAAGTTCATTTTGCCCCAGGAAATAGAAAGTCTGGGATTTTTTTTTAGGATCATCAAATGACTAAATCTTTCTGGTGAGAGATTAATTTCTTCTGTATTGTGCTGTGTGCAGTGCTTATTGTGGAGAATTTATGAGAGTTGATATTTTAGTTGACTGACAAGTCTCTCGATGTATTTAACAACTTTAATTATACTTGTCATTTTCAAAATGAGTGAAGAAATGTACAAAACCAACAGAAATATGTCAGTTGGTTATTAGTTACAGCAAAGTCTCTCTTTTATCTCTCTTCTCTCGGGTGGAAACCATCCTTTCTATTAAATAGGGAGTCAGTTCAAAAACTTGAGACCCATCACTGTCTTCAGGGTTTTTAATTACTCCTCTGCCTTTTTCTCTTTCGTTCGGATTGTTGCTGTGTTAGGTGACTTCTGCGTTTTTAGATTTCCTCCTTGCCTTGCTGTCAGCACATGGCGTCTTTCCTTTATCATGTCATGCAATTCAGATCCCTGGTTGTCTCGTTTTGGTGCCGTGCTTGCTCGGCAAACATGTCCTTTGTGAGGGGGGAATGTGCCTTGTCATCACGAGAAAAGGAAGGGAGAAACGAGTGCTGGTACTGGGGGTGAGGAATGAAAGTGGAGGAACTATGCAGGAACTCGTGGGTGGGTTTTTTTGCCACCTAAAAAAGCCCCCTGGGCCCCACTAGTACTTGTTGAAGTGAGTATCTTGTTATTTTATAAATTTCCTTAAAGGCTGCATTTTCCTCTCCCTTCTATTTGTGGCTTGGTCTTTTCCTGCATGTGCAGGTTCTTTCTGTTGTCACTCCTGTACTTCTCTGAAAGGTTCCGTGAAATGTAGATGTCTTAGAGGGTTTCCTTTTGGCCTGCCATGGTGCTTGGAGGTTCCTTCTGTGAGCGCTGGAGGTTTGGATCTAATATCAAAGGGTTTAAAGCTAATGATTTTAAGTATGGTTGAATTTTATTGCTCCTCTGGTGGGCTAAAACCTTCAGCAACTCTTTGACCTCTTCCCAGTCAATCCAATTCCATCTAATACTCTGTGACTAATATGGTGGATATTTAATCTACTTTGCTGCTGAAATTACTTTTAGAGTCACTTTTTTCCTGAAATCTTCCTCTTTAGAGAAATTGCTGATGGTAAGCTCTAAATATGTTGCAGACTACCACATAGGTTTTTTACAGAAAAAGCTTTTCTTTTAGTAAAAGAAAATTAAGAGATGTAATTTCTTTTTATAACATAAATGAAATGAAGGGATATAATTATATTATGAAAGTAAAAGCCAGGTTATAATGAAAAATTGACTGAAACCTCTCTGATGATGCTGGTAATAGAGATACTATGATGAATAGCCACACCTTAGCCAAATATTTCCTGTAATGTAATTAAGCTTTGAAGAGAAAATTAAAGAAAGCTCCTAAAGACAGTATTTCCACCCTCTAGACAGTGCTTAGTTAAAATTTGGAACATGGATCTTTTCATGTAAGTAGCACCAAAAAACTGTGCTTTATTTTGCTTATACTCTATTCTTTTTCTTAAAAAGTCACCAAACTAAGTAGTTGAGTCCACAGTTGAAAATTCACCATAGTGCCTATGATACTTGGCTGCTTTTCCCTGTTTTCATCTCTTAAGACATCCAGGATTGCAAGGATTCTGCAGTGTGCAGACATGAGCAAAAGGGATTTGCTTATCTGATTTATGTGAGGACCCACCAAATTGGGTCATGGATAACGATCTCTACAGCCACAATCCCGTGCCTTATAATTTAGTCATGGGCATAGGTACATTGAATTTAGTGGGCTTGAGTAATTTGAATTTAATGGAATTATTTATATGCCTGAAATTAGGCATTTAGGCAAGTTTTTGCAGGATTGTGGCATTAACCTTTTCCATATGTAACCTCTTTAAATAAGTGTACCATTGCATCAGGTGAAGCAGTGCAGAGTTCAGGTCTCAGCTTTGTCTGAATCCAGAGCAGGCTGATTTAATAGCAAGGGTGATATGAAATGAGATTTCTGGTCACAGCCTAACTACCAAGAAAGATGGACTTGCTGTTCCTGAAAGTTGAGCCTTCCACTGCAAGGAGCGAATGGAAAGAAGAATCTTAATTCTCTTGCCTGCCCATAACCCCAAGAATATTACTGATGCAATAACACGGTGCTAAATAAAGGGTGGAAGTGAGAACAAATCTTTGAACTGTTCCAAGAGTGAATCTCAAAGCAGCCTGAGAATAGGAACAATGGTGGGAACTGAGGAGGTGAACCCTCAAGACAGACAGTTCTTGCTGGGGGTTGATTAGCCTGTGAAAAGGAACGTGTGGTCTGCAGGAGCTGGGAACTAGACTTGGTGATCCAGCTTGGTTTTCCTAAAAAGTTATGTCAGGGGATGAGATGCATTAAGGTAACAGTAATGGAAGAGATTGTGCTCTACTGCTCTTGCAAGAAAGTGAAGGACTTCACTCTTCAGAGCTGCCCATATGGCAGATTTCACATGTGCTAAAATTAAGAGAGGGGTGAGGTGACCCAGCCCACATGTAACAAACATCCGTCCCGCTTTGCATGGAAGCGTGTGCCGAGGGAGTTGGCGGAGCGCCTGGGGCGTTCTGTGATACAGCCTTGCTGAAACAGGGACCCTGGCTCACAGGAGCAGGAGGCAGGCCTGGGGTGTCTTTAGAGCGTGTAGGAAATACCTGGGATCTGTGGATTTCCTTCAGAAGAACTCCCAGTAAGAGCGTTTAGCTGCTGTCATGAGTCCTGATTGCTGCTGGAGAGCATAAAGGAATGGTTGGTGTTTGGATGGACACCATGGGATTTCTGTGTGGGTCCTACTGGATGATCTGCCCTGCAGACCATTGCCACTAAATGTTCTTCTGTCTGTAAAATCATGGAATCAGAGTGGTTTGGGTTGGAAGGGACCTTAAAGGTCATCCCCTCCCACCCCCTGCCATGGGCAGGGACACCTTCCACCAGACTAGGTTGCTCCAAGCCCTGTCCAGCCTGTCCTTGGACACTTCCAGGGATGGGGCATCCACCACTTTCTTCAGAAATTTGCATTTGAAGAGAGTTCAGCTCTTGAGATGCAGTAGAAATACAGGGTTACTTTCTCACCTTTTTCACGTATGGTTGATGCCTTGGGCATAAATTGTATATAAAAATGCAAAAATACGTAGCTATGTTTATACTCCTCCTCTTTTTGTCTGATGACTTGAGCTGTAATTGAGGGAACACAAGTGATGTATTAAATTTCTTGAACACATGGATAAAATAAGCCAATGTGAAAACCACCATGTGCAGTTAATTTATAGACAAATATATTTGGAGCAGGTACAAACAAAGGTGTAAAGTACTATGTTTTAACAGATTTTCATGCCATATGCATTTGCTTTTACTGCCTGAAGGAAAAAAAATGATTGAACAAGATAGCTTAAAAAAAAGTTAAAATACCTTTTGAAAATTAACTTTTTTAGATTGCAGGAACACTACTCTTCACAGCTTATTAGTATGTTAACAGTTTTAACTATTTTAGATTATTTTAATAAATTAATGGCTTTTTGTTGGCCACTTACTTAATTTAAGAAAGGAAATTCATAACAAAAAACCCCCGAACTTTGACATTCTTCCTTCTATTTGTTGCATATGTTTGGAAATTACCTAATTTTAGCAATTCACATGAAAACAGTGGTCACATCTCGTCATTTGAAATTAGGTCTGACAGCTCAGAAGTTAAACCAGTTTAGCTTATTTTAACAGCTACACTTCAGTGAACCTGGGTTATTAAACTCTTTGGGAAACCTTGCACACTTTATTAGGGAAAGGAAATTTATACAGTGGAAAGAAGAAAAATATATGTAATTGCCAACATATACATAGTAACTCTGCTAATAACATCACTTTATATAGATTGTTAGTATCCAGTACAGAACTGTGCTTTAGTGTGAAGGGAATTATATTGGCATGACGAACAGCTTCCCCTAAACCAATCCTCAAGGCAAACATCAGTGGCTCTTTTGGGAAGCTAAATTCAAGTGAATTTTGCCCACAGCATTACTTCTTCAGACAGAACTCTTTACTCCAACATATGTATTAAATTTGGTCAGGCCTGCAACCAAATCTGAACATGAGGTTTGTCCCCTCCTGTGGTGGAGCTGTGGGAGAAGATTGAGAATAAGGTTCATCCTATCTCCTGTCACAGCTCCTGTCTCACACTCCTTCCTCTGGAGGCTGTAGACATGTTTGTTCTGCAGGATGTGATGCACCTCTAAGGATCAGAGACTCTGACTCTCTTCAGAGAGCAGAAAAGCATCTTGCTCACCAGATATATAATGTTTCTACCTCAGAGTCAGGCTAACTCCTTTAAGTTTTGTGTACAATCTATATAGATTGAGGGCATGCTAGATTTCTTCCTACACAGCAGCTTTTCCAGATTTTGACTACGTCTTTTAAAAATTCAGGGGAAACAATCTTAGTTTTCTTTATCAAGTAATTCGTTAATGACTGGATATCACTGCTGCATATATTGCTTTTTCTCCCTTCTTAGTTTTTCATCCCTGTTTATACATCCAAGCATTACAAGGAAATTTTAATCACAGCTGGTGATCCAGCATATTCTTATCTACTTGGAAAATTTGTGGGTATATCCCTGTCCTGTTTGCTTCTGGTTTGGTGATGTGTACGCTCTGCAGTAGTAGATCAAGACAAGCTGTGTAAGGCACATCTTCACAGAAATGGCTGGTTTTTGACTGATTCCCTATTAACAACATGTTGAGAGCCATCACCCAGTTTTTAATCCCTTTAACATATGCACAATTAGTTTTAATAAAAATATCATGTAGTAGTGATTGTGTCTGTGCATTATCAACAAAACATGAAGCCCAAAATATCTCTGTCAAAACTGTTTGCCAAGGCTTATTTTCAGTATGTTTGCTGGCCAGCGTAAGGCCAGCACCCTTGCCCTGAAGGGAGTGTTTAAAGGGCTTGTAAAATATTTCAAACTGACAATAACTGCTAATGTTGGGTAGTAGAAGATAAGTAGGAACATATTTTGCTGTGTTTCATAGTATAGGTAAATACCAAGGTTTCAATAAGCATTGAGACAGATGCTTAGTTGTCTTCATTATCCCTCATGAGTTATTACTCTTAGATTTTAATGAAGAACAGTGACTTGGGTGCTGATGAGGAACTTCAGGTGAGGCTTGCTGCAAAGGTGTGAGGAGCATGTTCAGAAATGCCAAGATCATGAGTGACCTTCGTTGCACGACCTGATGCTGCTCTCCTGTTCAGTAAAGGTAATCTATGAGCTAAATGACAATAATTTCTATTAAACCCCCCCCTAGAAAAGCAGGAGAGTATGTGAAAACTTTGCTTGATGATAGATTTTCTTCCTTTGATCTGTCTGAAATAAATGGAATGCATTAGTGCTGTTTAACTTTGCTATGAACTGTCAAAAAATGGGGAAAAAGCTGAATGTAGTGTTGATTTTTAAAATCCTACTGCCAAGGTTTATCTTCTTCAAGGAAGAAGAATTAAATGTCCTCTTCACTGCCATGGTCATTATATTTTATTTTCAGAAAAATTATGCTGTCTCAGTACTTGAAACTTTCTGTGCAGGTGGGCAGTGTGAGCGTGATTGCAAGAGATCATTCCGAGCAGTTCATGTGAAGGCTAATTATTAGGACAGGAGAGAAGAAAGGCAGTTTTAATGTACTTCTATATCAAAGGCTAGAGTTATTACAAAAGCTGCTTTTGGTTTGGAAAAACCACATATCATGATTATCATATCATTAGAGCAGCTTTCAGTGCCTAAAGGGGCTACAGGAGAGCTGAGGAGGGACTTTTGACAAGGGCATGGAGTGGCAGGACAATGGGGAATGGCTTTAAACTGAAAAAGGGTAGGGTTAGATTGGATATGAAGAAACTCTTCCCTGTGAGGGTGGTGAGGCACTGGCAGAGGTTGCCCAGAGCAGCTGTGGCTGCCCCATCCCTGGCAGTGTCCAAGGCCATGTTGGATGGGGCTTGGAGCAACGTGGGATAGTGGAAGGTGTCCCTGCCCATGGCAGGCGTGGAATCAGATGAGCTTTAAGGTCCCTTCCAACCCAAACCATTCTATGATTTTATGGTGATGAGTGTGGTTTTAATACTTAGGCAGATGTGGAGAATGTAATGTGATCAAAAGGTGAGTGTTGATAATTTCTGGGATGTTTAGAGACTTAGAATGAGGATAACTGGAGTAGTGTTTTTAATCCCTAGTTAGCAAAGGGAGAGGCAGGAGGCTGTTAACCTCATGAAAATCTATGGAGAAGTGCAAAGACATTAGTAAAACATGACTATATTTACTCTACACAGGGTAAAATTCTAAGATTATACAGAACTAGCTTGGGGAAAAAAAAGAGAAGCATTTGGAAGGCTGCTGTAATGTGACCCACTAAAGAGGCAAGTGGAACAGTCAGAAGATTCATTGCAGGTATATATTTGGAAAGGAAACAGAATAGTGAAACTGTGCCTTACCTCAGAAACATTTTCACAAGTCCTGTGTCGGGTTTAAAAACGAGGGATCAAATTTGTGAAAATGCAATCAAACATTTTTCCTGTTTGGCAGATGAAAAGACAACTTTCAAACTTAAAAGACGACTCCTGGATGTTTGCATTGATGGGAGTTTCTCTTCAAAGCAATTTAAAACTATTGCTTGAGAAAACCTGATGTAATTAGGTTTACAGCATACTTCCAGGTTTTCCATAGATCTTTTGCATAGAAAAATAAGTTGACACAGGTTTCCTCTTTGCAGGCTTCAAATGTAAGAAGCTTTTTATCACAGCTGTTATCACTTGGTTCTCTTCTCTGTTAGTGCATCCAGTAAAGATTTAGATGGCAGCTTTATTAAGGAAGTTGGGATTTTAGGATCCTTGTGGATAATCCCTTCCTCTAAGGGGAAGGTGGCAGAATTCAGCTCCAAACTCCCACGAATGCCTTTGAAATGCTCTCTGTGTTTTGGCAGATGCAGGTGTATGTGTGTAACAATACACACGTGGTCTCAGTGGATGACTGGATAAAAAATGTGTTTCAAAAGAATATATTCATTCTGTGGACCATCTCAGTTGTGAAACAAACTTACTTAGCAAACTTAAGTATACTTGAAATACATAAAAGAAATTACTTGAATTATCTGCCATTCAAACACAAGGACTACTTTTTTGCTTTTATGAATGCAGCATTAGGCTTACAGTGATGGGGGTGGGAGAGGCTTTAAAAGAAAGTCACACCAACAACTCAGTGGGAAATGCTCGTGTCCTCCTGCCCAGGAGCCAGTGCAGTAGATAAAAGCACAGGGGTGTAATCAAGGCACTGCAGCAGCATCATGATTATTGTCTCTGACAACACAGTGGGACTTTGCATGTAGTGTAAGCCCAAAACTGGACTATGCTAGAGAGACTGAGGTACTGGCAGATAGAAAAAAATAAGGTAAGGTGGTTTTGAGTGCCAAACTATTCCCTCCTGAGCCTGATCAAATGCCCAGTTTAACCAGCACAGGCATGCATTGACTTTGGTAGGCACTGGAACAGACTTGGTAATTCAGGTTTCCTCTTGGTTTATGCTGTTTATTTTATCAGACTGCTGCCAGAGTGACCTTGAGAGTGACCTAAAGAAAAAGTCAAATTACACTTTGACTTTTCTCTTATTTTGTTTTTAGGAAAGATAAGAGAATCAGGAATAAGCAGAGGGAGAAGAAACCACATGAAATAGTCTTCTCCTCCCAAAATGGGGAAAGAAAGAGCTCTTTTACGAGTCACAGCCACAGTGATGCTTCCCCAGGAGTCAGGTTTTTTTCCCTCCTTTACACAGATGTAAATCAGAAATGGCACACTGAACCATTTGGGGTTATTTCTACGGGGATTCAGCTGTAGTGCTGAATTTACTTTTGCATGGTGTGAGGGCCATGTGATTCCCAATCACTTTTTTGGAACACACAGAATTTTTCACCAAAGCAGACCTGTGGGATGCTAGTGAGACCTCATATGAGAGTCCAGGACAGGTTCAAAGTGGCTGATACCCCACTGTTGGGCAGTTTTGGGATAAGTATTGATCTTCAGCTCTTTTTCTCAAGTTCAGTAACATGGAGTGGAATTTGGCTTCTTACCTTGTAGATCCATTAAGGACTAGAGTGGGCTTTATGTGCTAAGCAACATGGACAATGTAAGAAAAACTCAGGATTAAACAGTAATCTATGTTGTAGTAGTAGCTGCTATATATTAGTGGTTCATGTAGTGACTAAAACTGCACCAGGGAGATGAAATTTCAAGTCTGCTGAAGGCGTCCACAATCTGGGCAATCTGTTAAAGGACTGTACATAATGAATGTTGTACTTCTTTGTAGCTGAATGCTTAAAACTCATTTTCACTCTCTGTTCTCTCAAACTGAGGTTGTCAAATTGGTGCCAAGTAAGACAAGTTTATAATATCTATTATGTACCTTGGAAGTTGGTGGAGGCTAGTTCCACTCAATTTAACCGTGTTGCTTTTGAGGACAATTTGTTCTGACTCGGCGTGTGAAGCCTGTGCATGAATCGGCTGTTTTACATATGGCACCAAAAGAACTTGTATGAATGATTTTTTTTTTTTTTTTTTTTCCCTGTTAATTCAAGCAAGTCTGAGGGGGCTGGGAGAACATGGTTTGCACAGAACCATTTAATGGGCATGTGTTCATCCACTGGTTGATTTCCCTTCTCCAATTCAGCTGAAGAAGGATCTTATGTTTAAATTACTTGGGTTGGACTCGGGAGAGGAGGGATCCATGCTAGTGGTGGATTTTCAGCCTCGCTGTAAGACTTCAGACAGATCACCTCTCTCTCCTGTGCCTTTTTTTTTTTTTTTCTGCTGTGTTCAGTGGGGAAAATTTTAAGAATCTTTGTTATTTTTTGGAAAAATTTGAGCTACAGGCTCAAGAAAGCTTGTGGTATTAGCAAAGCAGAATGAGATTGGCTTGCTGAATAATAACACATCTGAGAAAACTGTAGCCTTCCATTTGAAAGATGCACTTTGATTTGTTGTTGAGGTGTAATTTGGCCTGTGCATGTGTATCCAGCACTTTTAATTTGAACTGTGCAAACTAACTATGTAGATTTTATTGATAAGAGCTCTGAAATGCATGTGGCCATGCGAGCCGTATGACATTTTGGTCCCTGACTCTGTAAACTCTTACATTTCAAGGAAAAATGTTCTAATTTTCATAGAAGAAGTAAATGATTAAGAGAACTTTAAGCAGTTATATTTCTTTCTGGGTGGATTTTTTGTGCCAGTACTCCTAAGTTAATGACTAAGGCTGTATTAATTTCATTTCTTTTGTGCAAAGCAATTCTATATAGTTTTATTTGACAGCTGTGAGGTTGGATACTGCTTTGGTTTATCTGAAAGCTTTGGAGCTCTGGTTAAGGTGTTTAAATACCGAACTCAGAGTACAGAACAAAGTGCTGACAGGCAGGAGAGGAGACCCCATATTCTATTTCTTAATTTGGGCATTGGGGGGTGTTTTACAAATGAATAAGATCCATGTTTATCAAGCCACCATACTCATACGAGTAATGATTAGATTAAAATGTGAAGCCAAACTTGTGTAACTTTACCACTCAAGATCTATCTGTGAAATGCTGGGTATGTCCTGCTATTAGAGAGGAAACATTCAATCCATCTAAAGGCAATAAAACAATAAAAAGTCATTAGCTGTGTTTGGTGACCTCTCGGGCACATTTAGATGTCTGAGAGTCACCTGTGCAGTGTTATAAGGAGCTGTGGTGCAGAGAATACAAACACAGACCACTCAGGCTGGTGATGAATAGTTATGCCAATTGTGATTGCACTCTGATTTTCTGTCACATATCCTCTAAGGCACTGCAAAAAGAGATCTGCCATTTTAATGAATCCTTCTAGTGTATGGAGAAAGACAGTATAGTCAAGCATAGGTCATCTATAGCCCTTAGTATCAGCTGTAGCATACATGGCATTATATCATAATACCATTTTATCCCTCATGATCTTTGATCAGTGCTAATGATCAAAGTTTGCATAGCAGCCAAGAGAATCATGAGACAGTAGATATTTATAGCTTATGGCCAATTCTGATTACTCTATAGCAGCTTTCCCAGTGTTCTGTAGTTTGATTGATGTCATTGGCATGCTCCAGCATTCAGAATATATCAAATAAATTTGCTATGCTTTGAACATGAAAGGGAAGTAAAACACTGATAATTTAAGAAACCAGAAAAGTAGGGAAGATAGGAGATACACATTGCTGCATGTCCTTTGGCAACTAACGCCACACAATGCTTTTAGCAGTACTGTGCATGCAAATTGCCAGGCTTCCTCTCTGAGGCAAGGCTTTACTTCCACAGTGAGAGCTTTGCTATTCAAAGGGGCTGGTAAATGAAATCTGAACTGCATATGCTGCAATGGAGAGGAGGACAGGAGCAGGAGACAGCTGTTTGGGGTGACTGCTTTACAAGCAGAAGCCTTTCAGTTCCATCAATCAGACAGTGTGAAAGGCCCAAATCCACAGACACCAGCATCCCACCCCCTTTGATCCCGATCCTAATAGCGTGCCAGTCACCGATGGAAATGCATTACAAAGTGAGAATGGTCCATTTTCTTCCTCCTTTTGCTGAGAGTCTGTATTTATCAGATTTAACTAGTTAATGATTCTGCCCTCTCTCTCCTGCGTGCCGCGAGGAGCCGCGCGGCAGAGGTGCCAGTTGTTTATTGTCACTGGGCAGATGAAGCGTCAGCAATCCCTGGGATCTGAGGGAGAGGTTTGGCTGGGGCCTGCAAAGGGTTAAGCATCGACTCACTTCAAAATCAATGGCAAAATGATATGTGTGTTTTCCTCATCGAGACAGTGCTTGGTTGAGCCCTGTGAGGCTGTGCCGTTGGGGTGGGTGACACTGAATCATCCTGTGACAGTGAGCTGGTGGTGGCCTCGTGCCAAGCCTGCATCTCTGGTTTTAGGAAACGTGTGTCGTGTGCCTGCCTCTGCCACAGCCTTTGTGCCTCTGTCAGCACTCTCTGCCAACAGCAAGCCCAAGGTTGCTCACCAAATGAGTTTCTTCCTACCTGTGAGGCTGCAGGCACAGCTGCGGCGTGTCCTTGAGCTCGTGTGGCATCTTGTCTGCCCAAATCCCTCAGCCATGTCACCAAGTATGAGATAGCTGGGAAGATGCTGAGAACAGACTGCAGGAGGTGAAGCATGCCCTGTTGACAGGTGAGAGGCCATGAAGATGCTCTGAGTGATAGAAACTAGATGGTCTTAGGCCTTAGATTTTTGTGGTGTAAGCTTCCATCTGTGAAATGGGCTTTACAAAATATTCCTTTGTCTGTCATGCCTATATAAGCTTTTTTGGATATCTGGTACTTAGCCCAAGGGCTCTGATTCTAAGCCCTGCAATAATGAAAATAATACTTCTGTATAGAAGGCTTGTGGAACCTGTCCCTTCATCTGTAAAAGCCACTGTCTCATTTTTTCCAGCGTGAAGCATCTTATTATCAGGCTTTCTTACTGATTTGCAAACACGAACATTTGCAGGGTAATAAAGAAATGGGCAGCACACTTGGGTGATCTTCTGCTTTTTTCTTCTTTAAAAGCAATTTTCTTGGCAGTGAGTACGATAACAACAGAGTTAAGCTATGTCATTAATTTCCATAGATGGTAGATGGAGAATGTTAAATTCTAGGCACCTGAGTGAATCATCAAACTCTTCTACCACATAATGACTCTAAATAATCGTATTCATCATAATTAGTACCGTTAATAATGTTAAAAATAAACACTTGTACCTCAGACCATTAGTAATAGTAATCTTGTCATCGTCCATGAAAATTGCTAGGCCCAGTTATTTTTCACAGTGGGGCGCAGATACATGAGGTATGTAATTAAAATATTTATTACATATTTGATAGAGCTTCGACTATCATTATTGTATTACCAATGGCCTCATTATTATACTTTCAGTATGTTACTTTGTATATATTGTGTTTAATAAAGTGTTAAAAAGTGGCTTTGGGCTTCCGAGATCAATATATGTTAGATAGAAAAATGTGCATGAATCCAGAGGTACAGAAGAAATGGGATTCAAACTGTGGTTAAATGAATTTCTGTCATTCAGCCCTGTGCTAAGAGGTGACACAAAGCTGACACCAAGCTAATCCTAGTCATAAATCCCCAAAATAGAATTTAAGTGATACTTAGGTGATATTTAATGGTTATTTTTACCTGAGTAGATTAAATGAAAAGAGTACTAGTTAGCTGAATGGGAGCGATGAGCTTCAGAAAAGAACAATGTGTTCCAAAGTTTTTTGCTCTTTTAGCTACAAGGTTTTTTTTTTTCTGGGAACCTAAACAGGAGCTCTTCTAACATCCATAGGGGCAAGCAGTGCTTTGCATGCTAAACTGAATTAGTGTGAGCAAGGGGCAGATGTAATTTGAGGATAGATAATAGTGACAAAGCACATCTTATTAAAAGGAATGGTGCATTTAAGTTTGCAAAGTCTTTTGTCAGGAGGGGGTTTTTTGGTTTGTTTCTGTCATGATTAATTGCCCCTTTACTCCTTGCCTGTCTGTAATAGAGTTTTGCAGGTTTAAGTTTGTTGCCATTATTTGAAAACAGTGTCATCATTTTCCTGCAGTAAGCTACTGTTTCCATCTGTTTCAGATCAGGACATACTTACTCTAAAAGTAAATGCTCTAGAACTCAAACAGATCCCACTATGATTCCTGTATCCTTAATCCCGAAGGATTCTGAGTTCTTTAGGATGCTGGTTGTGCTCTCTGCTCCTGTTACCTTGCTTTGCAACATTCAGTGGATTTTCTGGTATCTTTCAGGAACAGAAAATCATGGGAGATGATTTCACTGTGAGAAGGGACCAGAATTTGTTTTTCCTCTTTATAAAGGTGTTTTTAACTGTAGCATTTAAACAGTATCAAAAGAAATAGTTTCCAGGCAGTTTTTTTAGTAATTTCTTGAAGAATCTTTAATGTACTTTTATTCCAAAACACCTCCACACCTTCTGAAGCTTAAAAGATAATTAAGTAATGAAGTTACTAAACTTTAGTTTAAAAAGTAAAAAGAAAACCGCCCCCAACCACCAAACCAGGTTATATCTGTGGAGGATAGGGGAAGATGCTTCCTAAATATGAAATTGTTTTGGATGGGCAAAATAGAGTCCTCTACAATTCCTATCAATATTGAGAAGCTTGTTCCATTGGCATGGTAGGGAAGAGTGAGAGTGTCACTTTCCTGGGAGCAGCTGATGGCTGGACAGACCAGGCATTTTCATTTACTTATTCATAAATGGGTATGAAGGAAAGCCCAAAGATGCCAGAGTTGGTTTTGAGCCTGTGTGTGCGTGGCTGCCATTCTGACACTGATTTCAGGTTTGATTTCTGGTATTCTGGTGACTGAGCATAATTTATGGGGACGTGACCCCTTTCTTGCTGTGCTGCAGAGCACTGGGGCACCCACACAGGAAAGTGTCTGTTTTTCCATGAAGGGGGGTTCAGGCAGCCAATTTTCACCTCCCACCCATTAAAGGTTCAACATGGTGGAACTTCTTGCCCTCCTTCTCCTGGAAAGTCAGATTTCCTACCCAGCCTAAGGCTTCTCTAATGCAAAGCTTTACACACATAGAAAGTAATTTCTTTCAGAAGTAAGCAGCAATAATAAAACCTTATCATCTGCTCCACACCAGATATTATGAGTATGGTTGTAAATAAAACCTTATCACCTGTTTTAAACCCGGGAACATAAGCAGTGATCACATTAGGATTTCGTTTTTTTGGTTTGACCCATTTTACTGGCTTTATTTAGTGAGACAGGCTAAAGCTTTCCCCCTCAACACATCTGATAATTCACAAGGTTTTGGAAAGAAGATGCTTTGAGTTATAAATTAATTTAGATGACTCTTTTTAATAGTGTGGGATATCTCCTCTGGTAAACCATTAGCCAAGTCATAGTCAGTGTGAGGCAGTCAGATGAGGACAGTCAATACAAAAGTCTGGGTGCCTGACGGTCCAGCAAGTAATGAAGTTTTTTCAACAGCTTGGGAAAATTAATAAAACTTGCCAAAATGCTATTTTGGATGCTTTCTGTGCTATATATTACTCTCACACTGAAAATGCCTCATGGATTTTTTTCATATTATTAAAACTCAATAATTTTTACGTTTACCCAGAGCTACTCAAGTATGACATCCAGTGGCAGGGTTTCAGAATTTAGGACACAGACAAATTTTGTCATCAAATGGAATTTTCCTTGTGGAAATGAGATGTTTATTCTCACTAAATTGAAGATAATCTCTTCCAGATTTCAGAGCTGTCATGACTGAAGGCCTGGACTTTGGAGGAGGCTGATGAACCTAATAAAATCTCTATGAAAAATTCAACTCTTCATTAGATCCTCCTTGTCACTAAGGCTTATTAGAGCCGCTTATTTGGGATTAGCACAGAAGACAGAATGTGTTTAATATGTTATTAAACTATTTAGACTTGATTTTGTCCCTGTTTGTGGTATTGAGTCTATCAGGGAAAAACCCAAGTTGTTCTGCATGTACGTGATTTTGTTTTGCTTAAAAAAGTTTGGTATCAGATTTTTGTTATGATGTCTAAGGCATAATTTGGGATTTTAAAATTTAATGTATAGATTATTAGATAATTCCCAGAAAAGAAACAAAACTTCATTTTACTGCATCCCTTGATAGTCTGAGGTGTAGCTGCTTAATACAGAGTTGAATCACTTACGGATTCCTCACAAATGGTATTGTGGTAATGTGTAAGAATAGCAACAGCATATATTAAAACATCTCTATAATCAGAATAATAATGAAGAGCCTGTAGATATGAGAATCCCAAAGTTTTCCCAGTGCTTTAATAAGTACTGAGCTACCGTTACGATTCCTGAATTATTCAGGGCTATAATTTGGAGTCACAAGGCTTTAGTATGCTGTAGATGTAGCACTCAGGCTTCCAGGGTCATGGTAGATATTAAAAATTGTTATGGAGAGATCTAGATTGCTAATCACACAATGGCAGAAATGTTGTGGAGTGGCCTAGAATTACAAATAATTTAACAGGATCCAACTGGTGCTAAATCCCCTCTCTCCCATTCCTCAAAACACAGGTTGTACAGCAGTGCTTTTGTGACAGTAAAGGGGTGCAAAATGTCCTCAAGTGTATGTCTGAAGAATCCTATGAGTAATGGAATAAGAAGAGCAGAGCATATACGGAAAAAATTCTCCTCATGGACTGGAATGACAGTAACTAACCACTGCACTGAGGTTATAATTATAATTTCGTCACAGGAGTAGGGAAGTCAAGGTTTCACAAGGAAAAAAAATCTATTTACAGGAAAATATTATGCTTTTCATTTGATATAAAAAGTAATTATTGCAAAGGGACCCATGGAAGATCTTGAAGACAGTCACCCTCCTTTTAATAAGTGCTTGTGGCAGCTAAGTGGGGATCAGGAGTATTCTTTATCAGGTTTGCATTCAAGTAGTACTAAATATATGCAGGTAGGAATTAAATAGTATCTGAGTTTAATTAAAATTATAAAAAAAAAAGAGGGAGAAGAATGGTTGGTAGACTGCTCGACTGCATTTTAACCAGTAACCTCAGACCCTAATTAGAAATGCTTTTCATATCTCCTCCATGCAAGGGCTTAATCTGACGTGAGTCTGTGAGCGAGGGCTTGGGGGACCAGTGTTAATTCTGCATTCGATCTTGGTTTGTATGGAGGCAGGCAATGCTGATTGACCGAGTTGCAGCACAGATCCCATGACCTTGCTGGGATTTTCATGTGAGGTGTTAATTGAGAGGGTGGGTTAATCTTGGAGCATCATTGTCCCCGAGCTGAGGACAAAGTTTGTGCTCTCTGTTTCCTTACTCAACAGTATATTTGATCTCTACCTCCTCCCCTTTATGACAGTTTAGCAAGCCTGCAAAAAATTCACTCTTGATAAATTTATTGGTGGGGGATTATCAATTGCAGGTTTTGTTTGATTTCTTATTATCTAGTTGTGGAGAAAGAGTGGTTAACTGGGCTGAAAACCAAAAAACCAAAATATCCTTGTCCTGACTGTCCCCCCCACAACCCACTCCAATGAGACTATCATAGCGGGTGGGGGGAGTGACATCTTGAGATTAATTATACTAAAGAAAACTACAAGGCATGATTTCAAAGTTATTTCATCAGAGTGCTGGGAAAATATAAGCCCTTTTTATTCCTCCTGAGTAGAAAGCCTAAAATAATTACAAAAACAAAGAGATATTACAGGGGACAGAGCTTTTATAGTAATATACAGGTTAGAGTTTTCATACTGGATTTGTGTAATGCAAGAAAAGACAACCCTGCCATTCTGCTTTTTTATAAATAATGAATGGCTTTTTTTTATTCATGTTTTGTTTTACAGGCCTGTCATTTTCAATGTAAGGGGGAAATTTTTACTCTGGGCAGGACTAATGTGTACTGGTTGACCTTAAATATGACTCCCAGGGAGCAGGATGGAAGTTGAAAGTGGCAGAAGCAATACAGCTGTGAAACAACAGTGATAAAAAAAGCATGAATGATATCTGTCCTTGACATGCAAAGAATTTATCTTGTTTCACTGTAAAGCACAGGCAACTTGTGCAAAGCCCAGCAGGGAGCTCTGTGCCCTCTGCAGGCCCCAGCAGCCGTGGTGTGGATGGGAATGAGACCCATGTTGGGAGATGGTGGGGCGGTGTTGGCCCACTGAGGAGAAAGAATGGTGGTTAGGCCTGCTTGGATGTCTGTGGAATACATCTGGTAAAAAATGGCAGCCATGGCTTTTACATGCCTGATTTAGTGGTTGTGTGACCTTCATGAGAGTATTTTTTCCCCTGAGCAGTGCTATTGCCAATGCCAGAATAATTCCAGAAGTCTGTGGCAGGGTGAGATGTTCCTGTGCAGAGCCACAAGAACAAGTGTGATGCCACTGCAGACCTGGCCTCACGACTTCCAAGTTTTCCTAAATAGTTCTGAGGCAAAAATCACAATCCTTAGGTAATTGCCCTTCGAAGGGACATTGGGAGATTTTTCTTTTTCCGTCTCAAGAAGTGGCGCATTACTGGAGAGTAACTTAAATCAGCAAGAATTTAATAGCTTCCACGGCTGGGTGAAAAGCTACAGGTCAGCCCTTGGATTTATATCCCTCTATAGGTTCCAGTTGTAGAGAGTTTCTCGTAGCAGTAGTCAGCAGTCTTCTAGGGCTGTTACACCAGATTGTATTTTTCTTTTTTAAAGTTTAAGAATATTGATAGAAACTCAGTGGGAGCTAGGAAATGCTGGCGTTCGCTGCGGCGTCTATATCTTGCTTTGAGGAGAGGCACTGGAGCCCAGCTCGCCTGAGCTTGGGATTCACTGGGAGCCAGGAGCTGGGAGTGCTGGTGCTCCAGTCTTCCCTCAAGATGCTCTGACTTCACGATCCCACCCTTGCCCCCACCACACTAGTGCTATTAAAATCCACCCACGTGTTATCTGTAATTGCTGACCACTATCTTAAGCCACCCTGCAGCCTTTGAAGGAAAAATTAATTTTGGAGCTGTGAAAGAGACAGAAATTTTGTTTCGCAAAGGATTTGGAGAGTTTGAAATCTGGCTTCTGTTCCTCCTGGAATGAAATGTGACATTTTCAAATTCTTGGCAGAAGAAAAGTCTCAAAAAAAGCTGCCTTTCAGATTGATCAAAATGGTTCATTCTGGGTTGGACTTGCTTGATTTCATAATTTACCAGAAAAAGCCTGAAATAAAAGTCATTTCAAAATGAAAAATCAAAAAGGTCAAAACAAATCCCCCCTTCCCAAAAACTCAAGGTAAATTGGCAGGGTTCATAAACCCACTTCAGTTTTATTAGTCCACGTTCTCCAATTCAAATGGAGACTATTGATGTTTTAGGGGTTTTTTGGGTTTTGTTTTGTTTTTTTTTTCCCTTGCTTTTCTGCAAACACCTTGAGATTTTCCCTCAGTAGCTTATGGAGGAGGCACTGAAGTGAAGGTGGCATCTTGGAAACTGTACTGATACCCAGGTTTTGATGAATTTTTGGTAAAACGTGTATTTATGGCCTGATTGTTTGTCTTGAGAGGTGAGAATTATTTCTGGTGTTTGTAGCAAAAGCAACTTCCTAGCTACAGAAATGAAATCTGCTCTTTGTGTTAATCGTAGACAGTTATCAAAAGGATATCCTTCATCATTGGGGTGGTGTTAATATTTTACAGATTTCATAATAGCAATAGTTATTTTTAACACTGATTAACTACTGTCTACATGTAGCTGTACTATTTAAAATAATTTTGTCTTGGTATAAAGATATATTTGGTATAAAGGTATATTTGTCTTGTCTAAATGTGTATGAGACTTTCTTCACTAGGTTTGATGAAACTATGAGATTTTTAATGACTTCAGATGTTTCCCTAGGTAAGACTCAAGGCTTGTGCCATCTTTCATTAGGAAAACTGTGAACCCTTCCTGCCCTTGCTGGTGGCTACTCACAGACCTTGTTTATGCTTTGGGGTAATTAGGTGAATTTTTGAAGTTGATAAAAGGAGGAATGAGAATGATGAGGAATGGGTTGTGAGATATTTTCCCTTTCCAAGTGACGAAGTCATTAAAGGAAGAAACCAACCCGCCAGTGTGGCATTCCCCAAAGGAAGAGCTGCTTGCTGCTCCAGGCTCTGTACAGGTCCCTGTGATCTGCTGTGTAATTTTGTGTGGAAGAACAATTCTCTGTTGCAGTTGGTGAAATGAAGTGATGCAATGACCTGCAGCTTGAGGGGTTTTCTCTGTGTTGTGTTTCTGTAAGAGCATTTTGGTTTGACCCTTTCTGTAGTCAAAGAGAAGAAGGATGTCCATCAACATCATCTTTATGGACTGGCCACAGCTCTATTAATAGGCAACTATAGCTCTATTATCAAGCAGATAGTTAATGTTACCCCATGTAATTCTGGACAAAGTACAGAATGACTCACGCAGCAGATGAATTACCAGTTTCATCTTTGGGGCTTTAGGCATAATGGTCTTATGGTGGTTGTTTGTTGTTTTCTGTCACTGCCTTTAATCTGTTTTTAAAAAATTCCACTGATTCTGTGTTTGTAGCAACAGCTTCACCTCATTGCTCTGGATGATCTTACCAGTTAAAATATGTCCGGCCCGACATAAGGGAGCGGTCTTCTGGTACGTTCCATCTGTGTGATGTACTTTGTCTGTAAGTAATAACAAAAGGCTTCATTAGAGAGCTAATCAGCTCCCTCACCTTTGAGACCTAAAGTAATCATGTATTTCAGATGCACATCTCTAAGAATGAGCCTGGTAATGGTGGATAGCAGGAACTGTCTTTAGGCGAAGGCGGCAGGTGCTGTGGTCGGCTCCCTCCTCACCGGGCTTTGCCTCTTAATCCTGAGCCCCTCTTTCAATAAAGTTTTACTTTGGCTTCTTGCAGAAAAAAGGTTTCGGAAGCTGGGTAAACAGAGCCTGAGCCTGCACAGAGGGGATTAAGGAGGAGAGGCAAGAGTGGAAGGGAAAATGAGGATATGACAGAGGCCATAGTGAGTTCAAACAAAATTTGGCCTGCAGAAGGCAGAAGAAATCCCACTGGTGACAGGTGCCATCTTGTGGGTCATTCTGCCACTCTGCCTCCTGCCACTTTTTATAACGAGAAGAGATAAAGGAGGACTGGGTTCTAAGAGGCTTCGAATTGGAAAAGTAATTCAAAGGGATGTGAGCATGGCTGGCTTCGGGGTTTGCATGATACTGTAAACATCAATACTTTGCTTGTCAGCACTCTATGCTATTTAAGAATGTTAAAGTCCTCTATGAATAGAGACTATGTGCGTGTCTAGAAACATGTAATCGTAAATAGTACGAATGATAATCAAATTATTTTTACTTTATAGTAATGCAAATAAAATATTCATGCATCATGTAGGCCTAGGAAAGGTTACAGCCTGCAAACTGTGCTAATTAAAATATAATAGCACCGAGGAGTATATGTAAGAGTTCCTAATGTCCATATTTTCCCTCTTTCCTTTAAGATCTTATCTTTAATGAATACATAAAAATGCAATGTTTAGCTGGTACTTTAGTTCTGTGGGGTTTTTCCAGGAAATTTATTTTGAAGGAGTGCGCAAAAATAATCACAACATCTAGTAAGCCAAAATCAAATGTACTATGATAAAGTATATATGATTCTTTTTTTAAAGGAAAAGCTAGTATTTCAGGCATGATCCTGAATTCCATCAAAAAACTACGGCATGATTCATTCTTAAAGATTTCCCAGTTTAAAAGAAAAAAAAATAGAACAGTATTTATGTCAAACACAATGACATATCTCAGTATTATTTTTAAACCAAGTTTGAGGGTCAAATTTTTAAGGAAGTGAAGCTTGCATTATAAATTACTGATTTTAAGTACTGTCAGACAAACAACCCCAACTTGGAATTAGCCTTAATTTCCTTTCCCTATGTTTGTACTCCTGTCTAAAATAACATTGCTGTTTTGTGGACGTTTATGAAACAAAATTGCATTGAGGTCAATGAATAGCGAGGAAAGGAAGCTTTAAGCTGATAGTACAAAAATTCTAAATATGCCTTATTGTAAGCACTAATGGAATATTTGTGTCAGAAGTGAGGTACGGAATATAACATTGTCTGGGTAGGGAGCAGCAGCAGTGCCATCCGAGAGCACCCATCACAGCTCTAGGTGAGCTCTGTTAAGAATTCGTAAGGAGAAAGCAAATCCACGAACACGTCAAGGAAATTTGGCTGATTAATGCATTTGAAAGGAATTCTTATTCCTCCGCGAGCATTCCGTTGTTGTGAGGAATATGAAGATCATCGAGTGCATTATTCTGTCCCCACGATTCGCTTATCCCCGGTTGTGAATCAGTGCATGAGACTTGACTGTCAATGGCTGGAGTCAATGGCTGTATTGTGCATGGGCAGAATTCCCGGCGATGGAAACCGAGCTCAGCCTTCATATTCTTTAATCACTTAAACTTAGGAAGTTGCATAAGTGTGGCCGTAGTTGAAGCGCTGTGAAACTCTTCTTTGCGCGTAAAAAAAAAATTAAAAAAAATTATGTATGTGTTCAGATGCTTAAGGGCGGTGAAAAACTTTGGGCTGTGCCTTTCGGTTAGTTGTTCGTGAAATTAAAAAATTATTTGTAATAAAACTTCTCGGCGGTTAATTATGACATTTTAATGGGGCGAGCTTGAATTCTTTCACGGGGTTATGAAAACAAATTAATGTTAAATATGACATTTTCCTTTGGATTTATGACATATGCCCTGGCCCCTCCCTCACCCCACACAACATGTACAAAAGGAGGTATTAACAGAAAAACAGAGATGTTGTGTGTTCTGTTATGAACAAGCTTTGTGATCTCATCCCAAGGTTTTATCCAAGCTTGAACCATCTGGCTTTGAGCTGGGGAAAAGCATGTCAGGCTCTCCCCCAGAATTTCAGTGTCAGGGAGAAGGGGCAGAGTGCCTGTGCTTAATGCCAGGCCCCCTTTCCTTCCCTCCACAACCCTGCGAGAAAGACAGGAGTCAGGCATTGAAAAGCATACCAGGCATTTTTAAACACAACCCTGACATTTCCTCAGCATTTCCATAGCTAAGGCTTTCCTTTTCCCCATCCCCCCACCCCTCTTTCAATCAAATAAGGCACCCGCTCTCTCATGCCTAGTGCAAAGAAGGGAAGGGAGGAGGGGGGGGAAAAGTTGGCAATTTAATTCAAACAAAAGAAGCTTGAAATCTATAAGCACAGCAACTCCGAGGCTTCTGGCAAATAGAATTCTAATTAGTATGCTGCTATTTTTCTTTTAGACAGATGAGGGATGCCCCCTATTGACTCTAGCAGGCAGGCTGGTTAAAAAAAAAAAAAGAAAAAAAAAAAAAAGGGAAAAAAAAAAAGAGGGGGGCAGGTGGGGGCTAGCCAGCAAACACTGCAGATTGCAAATTATATCGCAAACCCTGCCAAGTCCCAGCTCTTGGCATCAGATTTTTAATGACACCCTGGAAAAGGGAAAAAGAAGCCCTCAGCTAAGGGATAAAAATGAGGGGTTTTACACTGTGATAAGTCTTTGCTTAAAACCCAAATGGCCAAGCACACATTAGGGTTTTAAAATATTCATAGATAGAAGTGAAAATGAGGATATGAGGATGTACATTTGTTGCTTGGTCAATTGACAACTCATTCTGCATATTAATAAAAGGGATGATCTAATTTTAAAGGGACAGTCTGTCTTTTTCAACCATGACTTTTTGAGTGTTATGAAGCTGAGGGCAAAACATCACAGAGGAGGCCAGTGATGACACAGAATGTTGTTTTCTTTTGATGTAGACCTGGTACTAACTACTACTTTGCTCAGGAATTCTGGGGTCTCTAAAAATATGATACCCTTCTTGTATAGTCTCTCTGATGTATGGCTGCTGAACACTTTGATTTTTTTTCCTCTCTCTCCTTTTTTTTTTTTTTTTTGCAGTGCATGAGGCCTTTCACAGTTGTAGGATTTTATCCACAAACAGTCAGACCATCACAGAGATGGAAGCCATTTCTTTTAATAATTAGGCCACCTTCTGTTCCACAGAACTGCTTTTGGCATGCCTACCTCGAAATAGTGGGTTTTTTTAATATCACAGTATATCTCCTCCCGTCCAATACTATACAATAAGCGTTCACAGCAGTGAGAGCTCGTATTAATATTATGTACACTACCTTAGTTCATCTAAGAGAATTCTCTTGGTCAAAGCTTTAAAAAATAAATCTGGGCCCGTGCATCTTAAATACTTCTGTTCAAGATTGGCTTGAGGGTTAATTTTAAATTAAAAAAAAAAAAAAAAGGCACTTTGATTTCGTTACACCTGCAAATCCTAGTCACAATTAATGCCATGAATGTGTGTGCCTATCCTGAGTCATGGTTAGGCAGTTAAATACCAAAGAAACTGTCTGCTTATAATTAAAAATGCAAAACTGAACTAAAAATTATTTGCATTTATAAAACTGTAGGCACTACAAAGGGAGGCTGTGTTAATACCAGTCTCAAAAGTCACAGCTAATATTAATTATCTTTAAATACACACCCGTATACAAATGAAGCATTAACTCAGATCATGTAGCCGTAGTATTTCTAACACAGGGCTTCAGACATTCCTTAGATTTTTATGGCATCCTTTAGGCTGCAGATGTACAAAAATGAGGTTTTACATAATCATTTGCTTTACCTGTCAGTCCCCTCCTAGTGCGTTTGCTTTTCTCAACTGGATTTGACAGAAGGGCAGAAATGTCGGCGATAATTAAGTTCTTGTAAGTTTGGGTAAAATCGGTGGAGGAGAGAAAGCCAAAGGAGTTCCCCCACTGTGGGGAAGGTGGGCAGGACTCAACCCTTCCACGCTGGCTGTGGGAACAGCTGGCGGGCTGCAGCATCTCCTCGTGCTTCCTGAACGGAGCTTATGGTGAGGAGATAGAGGAGCAAGGGCTAAAGGACAGAAATCTGTAGGAAGCCGCGCTAGCAGAATAATTTAGATGCGTGTTTTTTAGGAAGAGCAGCTAGCTTACCTTTTCTGACATCTAACCTTTTTCCAGAGCAGTAATTGTGTTGGCATTGTAAGGAGAAATTGCTGCTGTTATTTAGGAGAGTCTGCTAATCACTGTTGAAAAAAAAAAAAAAGTATTATCCCTATAACAAGATTATAGTGTTACTAAAAGAGTTCTTGAAGTTTATATTTAAAGACATTAAGGTGGGAAGTTTCCAAAGTGGGATGCTTTGTTATGTGGATCCCGTTAAAATTAGCAAGTTCATGTGGTTTGAGAAGTGACTTGCACTGTAGTGTGAATGACACAGGGAAACCTGTACTAGGTTACCAGTACCTGCGCTCTCCCACTGAACAGTTTTTTAAAGAAAAGGAACTGAAATGCAGGAAGTTGAAGGGAAAGGACTGCAATAGGATGGACCAGAATGGAATTTCTCAGCACATTGATGAATTAGTCTTGGTGCAGAAGTGTCCAGGCAGTGACACTGTTTGCATTTACTTCTGAAAGGAAGAAAACCAGTCCATCAAGCTCCCATTGATTTGTCAGAAACTTTCCAGGGTGACCTCTTGGCAGGAGCTCAGGGTGGTACCTCTCTGGTAGCCGTGGCTGTGGGTCAGTGGGAACCATTATTGATGTTAGGAGAGCATATGGTCTAATTTATATAGAGTAACATACAACCTGGAAAAAATAGAGCTAAGGTAAAAATACAGTGCAGTCTAGCTGATTTAATTGGAAAGCCATTGAATTCTAAGGATTTAGGATCAAGTCCTTCATATAATTCCTGTAATTACCCGTTAATTCGTTTGCATGGTAGTGGGAGAGATCATGAAAAGATATCACTGGTGGTGTTGATATACACGGAAACAAAACTAAAAAAACCCAAACCAAACTCCAGACTTGAGCTTTTGGTTTGATTGTACCTACTGCTATTGAGTGTGAAGCAAATCAGGTGTGCTAATAGAGGCAGGGTGGGAGGAAGAAATGTTTTCTTTCTTTTGGCAGTTGCTCCAATATTAACTGCACATATCTACGTGGAGTTTTATGGTCAGGACAGTAAGCTCAAGTGTAAACTTGAACTGGATGTCGAACAATAGGCATCCAATTAATAGATAAATTAGATTACCAACAATTATTTATACCAAAGGAAGAGTTGCAATGGCTGTGTAACCCACTCTGTCTTTAATGATCCAGCCCAATTGGAAAAATAGAAGGTAGTTTGAAGGTATCATCAAGAGCTCCAGGTAGGAGTATCAAATATTGCTCTCAGGTGGTTCAGAACTGCTGTAGGAAGAGTCAATGCCCTATCAATTAGTAAAAATAGCAATTACTACTTTCAGGAAAGGTTTTTGGTGGAAAATAATTTTCTCTCCTTTTCTCATGGACAAGTTACATTCAGTTTGCAGGTGCCGGAATCTGACAAGTAATTTTAGCACCCAATGGCTTAAAGGAGTTCAAATGACCACTAAAGTCATATTAACTTGTCAAATTGACCAGTATTTTCTGCCACTGAAACAGTAGAATGGATGGCTGGAGACAATAAAATTGTTTCAATTATACTGCATTAAGCATCTTCACGAAGAAGTGAAAATGCAGAAAGCAAATAGGAAAGGATCTAAGAGACGAGCTCAACAATGACAAGAATTTCACTGGGACTCTCGAGTGAATACCCCATTAAAGAGGTATATTGGAGGAAATATCTCCTGAAGGTGCACGCAGCTAATTTGTACTTAGAGTTGTAGAATCATAGATTTGTTTAGGCTGGAAAAGACCTCTAAGATCATTGAATCCAATTGTTAACCAGCACTGCCAAGCCCACCACTAAACCATGGCCTGAAGTGCCATGTCTACACATCTGTTAAACCCCTCTAGGGATTCTGTCTCCACCACTGCCCAGGGCAGCCTGTGCCAGTGCTTGACAACTCTTTTAGGGAAAATATTTTTCCTAATATTTAATCTAAACCTCTTCCAGAACAACTTGAGGTCATTTCCACTCATCCTGTCACTTGTTATGTGGGAACAGAGCCTGACCCCCACCCTCATTTCAGGGAGTTGTGGAGAGTGAGAAGGTTCCCCCTGACTCTTCTCCAGGTTAAGCCTCCCCAGCTCCCTCAGCTGCTCCTCAAAAATACAGAGACAAGCTTCCTCTTAAATATTAATGTTGGCCTAGGAAAAAAAAAAAGTCAATATTCTGAAAAATGCTGTTGGCCTTTAATATGTGACAAAACAAATGCTTATGCTATCCAAGAGTTGCCAGACTCAGCATTTCCTCGAGTTTCCTACTTGGGTGAGGTGTTTTGCTCCCAGTATATACAAATAAAAACTTCACCGGCCAGGAAATTTGAGAGTCAGTTGTAACTCTCACCTGCATGTAGGAAATCCCTTATGCTCTCTAGGTGCTTTAGCAAATGAGGTTTTTTGATTTTGTTATGTAATGTAGAAGTTCTTAGAGCCATAGCCATGCATTCCTCTATGTTCACATGATGATGTGGAATGAGGAAGACCAACCTCTTGGTTAGCTGAGTAGAGCATCATTAAATTTGCACTGAAAACCACCAGGACTAAAAATTGTCCAGCTGTAAAGGTGTTGCAGGATGTGATACAATGCCATCAACAGCACAGCTGATTTTAAAGAAATAAACCAGCTGTGGTGCTTTCTTTAAATTAGAGCTATTGCTGAGGGGTGGTTTCTGAAAGAGGGAAGATACAGGATAGAGGTTAGAAGAGAGGGCTGGAATAGTTTTGGGGAATTTTTTAAATGAAACTCATGCTAAAGATTTAAGATACTAATGAATAGGTATGCAACCTTCCTTCGCTTCCATATGCCTATACAAACAGTTCCATGGATTTCATAGAAACTTTTCTTCAAGGTGGTGAATTTAATCCAAAACATGAGTAGATAATACATGGTATCACATTCTGCCATCCTCCTCCCAGTGAGCATTTTTATAGTTGGCACCTTTTGGGCATATATGAGCAGGAACAGGGCAGGAGGGGCAGAATGGCTGATCCTAGAGTTTGATGAATCTAAGGCTAAAGGGGTGAAGCAGCCCCTTATTTTACACTGTGGTGGGTGACACTATTAAACACACACAGGAACTCTACCTCTTGTAGATGGAATACCCAAAGCCAAGCTCCAAAGAAAAGTAATATGGAAATCAACTCCTGTACCCAGGAAAACATTGCTTGAATAAAACCCCCAGACTGGTGTTAACTCTTGGGTATTTGTTAGCCCAAAGCTGGAAGTGTTTTCCTTTGTGCTCTAGTGTATATATATGACTTTTCTATAGTCACTAGAATGCCTTAGAAGAACATCCTGGAAAAAGTTCCAATTGGCAAAAGTGAAAATGAAATATATATTTTCAGAGGATAAAAATGTTACAAGCATCTACAAGCAAGGGGCAGAGAGTTTGATATAGTAAGAAAATGACCACCCATGACCTCGCTCCGATTCAGTTCGACTCCTCATTTACTTAAAACCACATTTCTTTTTATATCTCAGGTTATATATTTTACTCAGTGAAATGTTTGGTTTATTTAAAAAATATAAAAGTGTAGCCAGTCTCACCATCCAGTTTTAGAGCACCCACTCCAGTCAGCGTGCTCCTCTGCAATGAATAAATCCAGCAGTAAATTATGTATGATTCAAACACACACACAGAGATTTATATTTATGCTTACAATGTCAGTATAATTTTACAGTCAAGACACAGTACATATACTCTGCTGTAAGTACTAGCTTGATATAGTAAACTCAAAAGAGCACGTTGGGGGTTAGCAGTTAGAGCTGAAAGTGAAAATCAAGAAACAGCAGTAGGACTGCTTTTGTCTTCAGCATGCTCTTCAAGATGTGAGATGCTCCAGTGGGTGGGAGACCTATGCACCACCCCCCCAATTCTGGGGATAACCCCAGCAGATATGCTTTACAATTACCTTTTCTTAAAATGCCAATTAACCCTTTCAGGGTTTTGTGGCATACTGTGAGCAAGCAGGAGAGGGGCACTCATTTATCCCTTATATTGAACATCAAAACCAATTATAAGGGGATTGAGGTGGGAGGAACAGGTCTTATGCTACTGGAGATGTATCTGGAGTGCTTCCTGGGTTTATCCTTGTGGTTTTTAACACTTAGGAGGGTCTGCAGTTGCAGTTAAAAATATGCTAAAAGTTAAAAAAAAGAAAGGAAAGAAAAGAAAAAGAAGTAAAAACCTACAGATAAAGGCATCACTTCATGAAATGAAATAGAAAAGAAAAGGCTTTAATTCTCTTTGGCAGTATCGTTTGTAGTTGTTAAATCTTGCAGAGCTCACAAGGCAATGACAGTTTTAATTTTATCAAATGTTCTAGTGTTTATGCTCACAAAAAGTAGCCACCAGTGTAAATTAAGCCTTAACTCTATTAAAGTAATTAATACCAGGCCACAGGGAGACTGAAATTTTGCAATAAAAATAACCCAAAAATATTAAGGTTCTTAGGGGAAATAGAATAGTACTAGGATGAACTAGAATGAAATATTGCTAGAATAAACCTAGAATGGCATTAATTAACCTGAAGATTAACTTAGCCCATTTAAATATGTTTTGCTACTTGGACTCTGATCCTTCAAGTCTCACATGGAGATTGACTTTTCCATGGGGTCTCATTAGGGTGTTACTGAATGTGAGTAGAGGTGAAGGAAACAGTTGTGTTGTGAGTAGCTGGTCACATTTAGGCAGTGTACACAGTGGAGGTTTTCTTGGATGCATTTGCTTTGTAAGTTGTTGGACAACTTTGTGAATTTAAGTTATTTTGTCATTAACATGAGCAAGGTGAGAAGGAAAGGGTGCTCAGTTTATGAAGTGAATTTTTGATACCTAAGTAGGTAATTTAAAATTTCTGGTAGCTTCCATTAAACTGTATCCATAACCTTTCCACATCCCATACCTTCTGGGGTCAGAGGAAAGAGCAAGACCCTGATGTTTCTGGTCACAAAATCTGCTATCTTCTGATGCAGGGTAAAACACTCCACAGAAGCTCTGTGATTGCTAATAACTGAGGTCAGGCTGCCTGTTTGAGTCAGGAAGAGATGATGCATATGGAACTGGCTGGTTGCAAGCTTTGAAGGAAAAGCTGGACTGTGACAACTTCTGTTGAGCTGGAACAGAAAGAATATGGGAAGATGTAGACTGTGGGTGTCTGCATTGGCAGCCTCACCTCCTGGAAATGATTCCCAGGCTCCCATTAAGACAGGATGAGTATCACCCTTACCAGAGGATGCAGCTGTGCTCTGTTCTGATTTCTCCACACGTTCAGTTTGGAGAGAGGGAATTTGGCTGGAGTAGATGAAACTGCACAAGGTATGAATTGGACCTGGACCAGTGAAAGGAAGGTGGCAATTAGGTGGATTTCTGAATATAACAGTTCAGCTCAGTTTCATCCAGAATATCTGCTTGTCTTTATAGAAGTGCAGTTTTCAGCTTGTCTTTGGTACTGGATCAGGATCTCAAATGAGTTAAAGATATGTTTTCCTTCTCATCTTAGACTCAAGGCTGAGCACTACCTAACAGCATGAAAGCAATGCCCTCTTCTACACCGAACATTGTAGCCAGTGTTGAGTCTTCAAAGGTAGATTCTTCAATTATTTGTTATGCAAATACAAACTGTTGCTGATGCTCTGAAAGGAGGATTTTCATTATTAAGTTCCTGCAGTTGCAGGAATCATCAGGTACTAGACAACGAATGAGAGCTAACATTTGCTTTGTGAGACGTTGAACACACTGAAAAGATAAAATACACAAAATACATCAAAATAGCCATGATGGCACCAAAGGCTGTCTTTGGGCCACTTGCATTTTAAGAAGTGCAGCACCTGCTGAAAGGGAGATTTGCAAGCATTTAGAGATTTAAAAAATATGTGTCTTTTATATACAGACACACACACACACATATATATATATATCTGGTTGAGCGATTAGGTTTATATAAACATACATATGCCAATTTCGAACTGCATGTGAGATTGTTTACTGCACACATGAGACATACATCTTTAAAATAAAATATATGCAATCAACACAAAAGTGAAGTACCTTTGCTCTATCCAAGTCTCTGCCCTTTACCTGCTGAGCAGAAGGGTGAGGGAAAAGGATTTAATACAGAACAGAGAAAGTGCCATTAATGTCCTTAAGGAAGGAAGGAAGCAGTGTCTGTCACTGTTTAAATTGCTTTCTGGATGTCCAGATGTAACGCAGCAGCAGAACTCTGGGTGATTGTACACGCTGCCTGTGGTGCAGCAGTGAGGTAGAGCAGGGTGCAGGAAGTGCAGTTTTAGCAGCCCCTGACAGTGCAGGTGGAGAAATAGGGGTCTGTTATAATGATTTCCCATGGAGGCGAGCGCTAATCAAGAGGGAAAAAGAACCTCTGAAGGTCATCACCAGGGAAAATTACATCCTATACCTTTTCTGGCATCCAAGTTCGATCACAGTGCTCAAGAAAATAGCAGAAGATATGTGTACGAGGCACACACACCTATGTGCATTGGTTTGCTGTGTACTACATAATAATACCTGGGGTTTTCAGCACCTGGGGTTATAATGGGTTCTCTTTGGACAGGCAGAGCAGAGGAAGATGAGATGTCTGGGTCATGTCTTGCAGAGAGAGGGTGAGAGCCTGAAGATGGTGATTCCACAAGATTGAATAACACAAACATAACTATAGGGTGGGAGGGCTGCTGTGGCAGTGGAAACATCCCTGATGGGTACTTGCAGGTTAACCAGAAATGAAGAGACTTGGGGAACACTTACCATTATGCCACTAGCAGTATTACATTGTGTAATTGATACCTTTACATCATTGCTTAGTTTGTGCTTCAAAGTTTTTAGCCAGGTTTCCATCTGCCTTTTTATTTTCTAGTTCCATAAAGTATTATTTAATGATACTACGCTTGTGTTTTTTCACACAATGCCTTTGTGCGTGATACTCAGATTTTTTTTTTTTGACTTCCAAGTTATGTGACGTTTTAATCTGTTTGTCTTAATTGTTCTTGAAATCATTGTGCACCCTACAGAGAACTCTGTTTAAAAAAAACCCAGTGGGATTATCCTTAACTCCAAAAATATATAAAGATCACCAGGCTCGAGCACTAACTGTGTCATAAATTCTGTGTCTCTTCACACTATTCCTCCTCTAATGATTCTGATTTTTAACCAGTTAGCAAAATACAATTATCTCCTTGTTAAAATAAACAGACTTCAATGGACTACTGAATTCATACATATTTTAGAAACATAAAACGTGTGTTAATAAAGGCACTTTAAAGAGAATACATCAACATATTATATAAATTATTTTCTCACTTCTCTGTATCATCCCCCCTCCGTCCTGCTACAAGTCATAGGTAACAGCTAATCTGGGAGGCAAAGTTGAGGAGAACAGAAGGGAAAGGAAAGGTACAGTTTTCCTTCTTGTCTAGAAAAAGCTTTGTACAGTCTTAATGAAAGACAGTTTCTTCTGGGGAAGAAATGCTAATGTGAAATTTTCTCTTTCTCTCAGCACAGTCATACATTAGAGATATTTGTAGCAGTGGAGATGCAGACTGCAATAGGTGGATGGATATTTACCCAAGAAAATTTGAGCCATGCCCTTTCATTTTCAGAGAGCTGCTACCTAATCTCAGTGTAGCATCAAGACAAAGGACACATCATTCCGTTTGCGCCTGCCCTGCAAAAAAAAAAAGGTGGGGGGGAACTTGTGGGGGGAGAAAAAAACCTACAATGCTCTCTGAATGCTATTAGAATAATGGTCTGGGGGGAAAAAAAAGATAAAATACAAATTTCACTCCGATCTGGGTTGGATTACTTCCCCATGCCTCTGCCTTTATTGGGCGATTTGGAGTTTCATTAGAATTCAGAATTCCTGCAGAAAGAAAAACCACAGTGGCACGGACTTCTCTTTCAAGGGGATTGCAGGCTGACCCATCAAAATGAAAAGGCTCAATGTTTTGCTGACAGGTCCCTGAGCAGGCCTGAGTGACAGCTTCATTTCAGCACTTCTCAGATGAGATTTGAATTGGGGGGTGGAGGAGGTAGTAGGAGAGAGACTTTGTTCCCTAAAAAGTGTCAGTGTCAAACTCTGCAGTTCAAGTTCTAGTGTCTGAGGTACAAAACCGAGTCAGAAATCATCTTTGACTTGCCTGCTTCCCAATTTATTATTAATGTCTCTCTAATATTAGCACGCATGAAGCTTCATTTAAATCTTAGAGTTCATGTCGAGTGTGCGTTGCTCCTTTTATTGGAAATAAAAAAAGGTAGAAGGAGATGGATTGAAGTACAGTGAACTGCTGTATAAAGTCTGCATCCAAGATTACTTAGTGGCATTTTTCTGTTGTGGTAATCAAAACGTCAGTGTGAGCTTGATCCCACCTCTTGTCTGTAGGAACACCAAATTTTTTCATATAAATTTACCTCGGTCTTTCTGCCGGCAAAATAAATTTGGATATTTGATAAATAAATTTGGATATAAATTTGAAGGCATTCTCAGTTTAAAGTTCAGTATCAGCTTTCTGTCTACTTCACAATATCCTAAATGAGCAACTTTTTGTTGTTTATCTCAATAGAAAAAAATGGTAAAAACTTGGCAAAGCTGTCCTTGCCACCCAGGCAAGGGGAACCAGAGAAGCATCTCAGCCTCCTCGTATATGGGAAGTAAAACTCATTCACTTCCTACTTGTTCCCTTACTAAAGGTTGATTTGGTATCTGCAGGGCCATTAGCAATTTTTTTTTTCTAAAAGTTGATTTAAATTTCAGGTGTAAGTTGCTGGTATTCACAGCTTTTATCTTCCTTTTCCTCCTGTCTTGTGCATATTGATGCATACTTTGGTGTGAGTACAAAATCCAGCCAGTCGAGTTTGCTTTTAGGAGCCATCAAAAAAAAGTTAACCTAATTTTTCAGATAATATTGGAAAATTAAGTTTCAAAATGCAGATCTTCAAAGTAACATTGATCCTTATACCTTATTCCTGCCTTAGAAGTCATCTCATCAGTAACTGTATCAAAATGAGATATTCCACAGCACAAGGCTGTTCTTCAGAATCAAACAGAATTTTATTTATTTATTTATTTCCAGAGATTCACTCTGGAACAAATTCCTCTCTAATTTATATCAATGGAAGGCTGTAGTAACTTCAGCAAAAGTACAGGCTTTACCATCTAGGTAGAAAAAGTTTTGGGCTAAGAGAGAAGCATATTGTGCATATTGACTTCTGTGAGTGTGATGAACAGTGCTGCGTTAGTGTTGTTGGACTATCATTCTATTGAATGCAACAGCCAATAATGGCATAAAATCCATGTAAATGATCAGAGTGCATCTTAGGACCATCCCGAGAAAGCTTCATCCTGTAAACTTTTGCTAATTGTTCATGGTTTGCTTTTCTTTAAAGAAGTATCTGCATTCCAAAACAGAGAGCAAAGACATTAGAACTCCAAAGCCTCCCAAAACAAAATTTACATCTTGTCCTGCTTCTACATTTTAAGAAATCTTATTATCTTTAGGTTCTTATTGAGCATGGAGCAAAAAACTTACTATGCTCAAAACAAGCCTCCATGTGTGAGAGGCAAGTGTGTATTATGGAGAAGGGAATAATACTTCACTCTGATCCTAGGGAAGCCCTGCATTATATTCCTTATATACTTTGATACTTATTTTTATAATCAAGTTTTTATCTCTTGTGAAACTCGGGAGCCAGTTTCAGTTCTGAAACCAAAAGGTCTAGCAGCCTCAACACTTATCCCAGGGAAGGATTTGGTTTCAGACATTTAAAAGGATCAACTCAGCAATATCTTCGTTTTGAGATTAAATATGCAATGAAAAAAAATGTTCAGCATAGAGGTACAAATTCTTTTTGAAATCAGTGTATGAGTTCAACTGACTTTGTAACAGCAGTAGGAGATGGGAATGAGAAAGGGCACATTTAGAAAAACCACATAAAATGTAAAATTATATATTGCACTTTGTGAGAATCTACCTTGATACTCCAAGATATTTTTCAAGCACTGGGGGTAGAAACAGGATACTAAGAACAGTAAGGCAAATGCTTAGAGAAACACAGAGTTAGAAGAGGAATATACAATCTGAAAATTAAGACCAACAGATCAAATCCAGTTAGGGTAAGGCATGTGCTGCTTAATGGAGAAATGTGTTACTTGGATCTTGTAAAGCCAGAATGGACAAAATGTTAGTAAATTGCACTAGGAAAAAATCCTCTGCTGATTGAATTGACTTTCATGTCCTTTGCACAACTTCAAAAAAAGTACCAGTATCACGTGTGAGCAGCCACAGAAGCTGAAGCCTGTGCATGGGCATTTCTCAGGATTCAGCTGTGGGTCGGTGGCATGGCTGGGTGAGTTGAACCTGCTGCCAGTTCAGGGTGCTGCCAAAATTGCTGGTTTGTTCAAGCTTTGTACTGGGAAATTTGTGCCCTGTTGGCTTTTTCTTGCTCCCTGTGTTTGGTAAAAGCTGGGAAGTGCTGCTCCAAGTTGTGTGCTGGGGTTTGTGAGCACCTGCCTGAGCTAATGAGGGAGGGAGGGCAGGAGAGGACTTGGCACTGCGTGTCCCATTTCTGAACATCCATCCCCCTGTTTTCTTTTCCACTCTCCCTCCAAACTTGCCCTCCTCTTCCCCACACTCATTGAAACTGGCTTGGGTAAATCTTGTGTGCTAAAGGGGAGTTTGGGGCAGTGAGGGGGGCAAAGTTGAAGGAGATACCTGCAAGCTGTGCTCCTGACTCATCCTCATCATTAATACCAGGTCACAGAGGTGGCTGCAGGGACACAACAGGCCAGTCCTGTGTTTGATCTGTTCTGCTTTACTCTTTGTGTAGCACCCCCCACCTCAGTTTCAACAGGGATGCCCTTCTGAGGAAGGTAAGTCAGAGAGGCTTAAAAACGTGTGTGTTGTAATGCCATTGTGATGTATTAGCTGGTTTATTTTTAGATCAATCTAGCTGCACTGTGCTTTTATCATTGAAACTGTAGATGTACAGTCTGTCAAGGGAAAGGGGGGGTCTTTTTTGGGATTTTTGAGGATTGGAGATAGTCAATCAGCGCAGGTGTCACAAATATTGCATAAAGAGCTTTCAGAAGAGAGTGGATGGGATGAGAGACTGTTGTGGAGGAGTTGCTTAGAGAAAGATACTTTCATAATTATGAAAGCTAAAACCAGCAGCATGCTATTAAAAGGCTAAATAAAAACATTTACCTGGACACTGACTCTTCATATAAATAAGCTGTGCAGACATTTAGGCCCCAACATCAGCCTGACATATAAGCAGAGGGGCTTTTCCTTAAGCATGGGAAGTTTTTTCCTGTAGTACTTTTTGCAATACAATCTAATTTGCACAAACAGAACTAATAAAAGTATTGAACTGCTAGTTTCTCATTATACTGTCTTCATCTGACATCCTGACCCACCTCATGCTTTCCTTGCAGCACTTTTCAGCAAGGAACTATCATCTCACGTTGGCATCTCTGGGTGTGACGTAATCCAAGAACAAAAATCTCCATCCAGTTTTACCACATCATCAATTTTGCTCACACTCCATTGTTCATAAAGCACCAAAATGCAACTCTTGCTTTCAAACTCTTTCCCCGAGTTCAACACGATAATGAATGTGAAGGGTTTGCATGGAGGTGGCAAAACTTTTTTTATTCCCCCCCCCTTTTTTTATTCTCCAGGTTCACACCAGATAGGCATTTTTTACAGCCTGAAAGGGGATGTTTTCTTTTGTTAATAGCTTACAATCAGATGAAAGGACTCATCACTCTATTTTAGTGCTCCACCACATGGCGTGTATCTTTTATAAATTACAGGCTGGCGTTGTGTGCACTGGGGGAGAGAAAGGTTGGTTTTCTTGCTGTGAGCCATCCTGCCTAATTGTCGTATGCAAATAAAAGCAATTATAAGGCTTTTAGGGTGAAGGGATGACAGCTGAGTTTGGCAGTTGAGGAGGCCTCACCCACCTTGTTGTCATAGCAACAGGGAGGAAAAGGACAAAATGGTGTGTATACAGTGGAAACATTTATTTTGGTTAAAGAATTAAAAATACATATACCGCTGTTAGCATGCAACATCAATATGTGTAATGAATGGGTTTGTTTAAAACATTAGAGAAATTAAACTGTATTTATTCCTTGGCCCTTTAAATGATCCTTGTCATCTAACTACCATTTACAAGCCATCACTTGTGATTTTATCTGCTACTTTTAAAGTTATGAACAGATCATAACAATCCAGTCAATAATTAGGAGATTACAAGTTTCTGTGTTTTAGTGCATCTATTTCAATGTTGCCAGACCCGGAGCTGCATGAAGGAGAGGGACATTCAGTGGTGTGTCCGTGAAGGGGAAACAGTGAAAAATAATAACCTATTAGCAGTCCATAAAGTTCAATATAAAATATGTTTGTGCTAAAGTGTTAAACAAGTAGAACAAATAGCGTGCTAGTAGCATACAAAATTAAAACGAGTCACAAATGGATATTTTCTATGGCAATTTATTTCACAATTACTCTTGTGGAAGCTTTCATGAATTAAATATGAGTTCTATCTTGAAATTAGGTGTTATAAGGCTAAATTACAAGAGGCAGCCAGTAATTGAGGTGGCTGAAACACGGGGTCTAGTGAACTAATCTCTTGCTGTGCCACGTGGCTGTCCCCTCGCCAATGGGAAACCTCCCCATGACAAAAACAGAGGCAGCTGAGAAAAATTGATTTCTCATCTGAGCCATATTTGATAGCTTTTGAAATCGAAAATTGAAATTAACTAACCTAAGCCCCATTGTAACAAAAGAGCAAATTAAATATGCAACATGGCTTCCTATTGGCAGCAAGAGGGCCTGCCAAGGTAAATTTGTAAATAGAGTTTAAGATGCAATCCTCCCCCCTCCTCTTTTTCCTTTCTCTCAGTGCAAAAAGTGTAAGTCTGCAATAGCTTAATAAATTATTTATTAAAAAAAAAAAAATCATCAGCTGCAAGTGGCCACTGTGGTTAAGGTCTTCCATGGAGAAAATCATTGCATTAGAGAAGAGCTCATTGAATGAAGCAGAATTAAAATTATCCACAGTCATCCCTCAGCTTGGAATAAACTGTACGTGAAGAGACTATGTTTTCATCTCAAGAAAAGTTTTATGAATGGAAGTTTACCAAAAAAAGCAAAAACATCACCCCAAAACCAGACCAGTCGTTTAGACTTTACAGATAGCTAGGGCTGAGATACACATTTTTTATTCTGTCTTTTCATTAACCCCAAACAATAATGGCATAATGGCTATTTGAGCTTGGTGGAGTATCCACATGCTTGCCTTTTGTCTTGCTTTTACACATCCTAAGACATTACAAAGGATTCTGACAGTGAATGCTAATGATTCAAAAGGTGCTTCTGCAGAGCTGTGGATTTATAGTGGGATTCCCTGAAACGAAGGCAGCCAACAAAATCAGTGATGCCATGCTCTAAATACTGTTTTCTGTCCTTTTAAAAGGAGAAGGGTGGGGGCACAGAAACAAACACAGCCAAGACATCAGCCCTCAGCATTCCTCTCTTACGGGGTTTCTGCTTTTCTCTGCCCAGATTTGCATGGGAAAACAAATGATTTCATTCCAATACTTGAGCAGAAGCGTGTATAAAGATATAGAGCCAGATCCCTGTCTGCATAAATCAGGGTAGCTTCTTTAACTTCAGAGGATTTATGCTACTCTATATCATCTGAAGATCTATCTCATGAAATTGTTCCACTTTCCTGCCGAGGCTGTTCAGATCTGAACTGTATAAAATCTAGTGACAACTGTAATGGAGGATATTACACTTAGCCTGTCTGTCATCCCAGGGATCTTGTAAAATCATTTTCTGTTCTAATTTATTACTTTTAGTGTCAATCAGCTGCCGACAAGCTGAGTAACATCATTAGGCATTGAGTTCATCTACTCAGCACTTTTTAAATGCAGTTTAAGTAGTTGTCTCATTATGTGTAGTAGGACAGAAAGCCAAGGTTCAAGGAGTTTTCCTTTTTGGCAGAGATACTGTTGAAGCCTCTACTATTATCTTTGAAAGAAAAAAGTCCACAAGAAAATAGCTATTTTGTTATTTTTAAGGTTTTGGAAAAAAAAAAAAATGAAAAGGCGGCAGCGAAGTGCAGTAAAACTCAGTGTAGAAACTTTGGTGATGATTTCCCACTGCTTTACTTTGTATTTACCTCAGATGGGTGAGTTGAGAGGTGTGAGGATGGAGAGAGTCAGTGATGAATCGGGGATTTTGTGTAATGTGGAGCTGATGGCTTCCAGCCATGAACTAATAAGTGATTGGGGTTCCTCTCCTTACTGAGAGCCTGCTATTGCTGTGCTGAGAACACAATGGGTGGAAATAAACCATGCACCAATCCTGTAATAGAAAACATTGATTTCACCAGCCCCTGAGTAGAGCATGGTTTTATTTAACACTATTACACATCACAGGTGTCTCCGCAGCCCCGACTGCGGCAAGGTAAGAGTCAAACTGCTGCAGGTTTGTTTGGAATAATTTTCAGGGCTGTTTTTAAAATAAAATATGAGTATCAAAATATCAGGGCAGACAGCAAAAGCCCTCCAGCTTCATCCCCTAGTAGAAACCTGAGGGTTTGATTCTGGGCTAGAACCCAAAGGGGAGCCTCATGGCTGTCCCTCGGAAGCTCCCTCAGCCACTTCCCAGCAGCAGTCCATGTCAGAAGATAATGTTCCCATGTCAGTCGCATGAGTTTCTGCTCCGTCTGAAGATGGTTCTTCTGACTGTGTCCAGATAACAAACAGTTGGTCTTAAAAAGTCCCAAAGCTGCTGAGATACAGTGATTCAAGGACAGTTAACTCATGGGTGTAGCATGAAGCTGAAAAGAAGAAATGCAGTGCTGGGCAGGGTGGTGACCGTGTGATTTTTCTCTTTGTAACAGGCAGGATGTGGCCATTTCACTCCTATTTCTTGTATCGTTCTATGTTGTTTGATTAGGGAGACAAAGTAATCATCCTTTTGCAGTGGAATGGGGTTTACCAAAATTTAGGACGGGCTAATTTCAGCCTGGAACAAGTGGTTGAACTGGTGGAAGGAGGTCAAGAGGGAACAGCTTTTCTAGAGTGAATGACTACTTAGGATTCTACTATCTTATTTTCTTACAAGTCAGGGGAAGAAGAGCAAGTTATGTCATGTAGAAATAGCATAGAGAAACAATACTGCATGTTTTCTAAAGGATGCTGGGAATATGCTCCTTTGATGGAGTAGTGGAAAATATTTTATAAGTGGTTTATCATGTTCATGCTGAATTGATTATTTCATCAGGGAAGCTGAGAATTCCATTGTGTCTTCGTGTGGCTGAAGCTTTTTCTAAATGCATTTTTTTAATAAATAAAAATAAATAAAAAAATTTTTTACCAGTCCTAGCTAAAACTTTTAGACCACAATCGTTCCTAATTAATAATGGTATCAAATATGTGTGGTATAATGTTTCTGTTAAACAGGAGGAAAGAAGGTAATATGAAATAGCAAATATATTGAAAAGCATTCCCAGTTCACAGAAAATGATTGTTGGTTTGAAGTCCAGGCTCCCTCCCCTTCGTAAACTTCCTTATATGACATTCTGTACATTTTAGATGCAGTTACCAAAGCCAGAAGCTTTCATGGTATCCATCCAACAGGATACTCTAGTCAGAGTGCCAGTAATTCTAGGAAGCATCAAAAAAATATTTTAGAGGCTGTTTAGCCAGAAGAAAATCACAGCAGAGGCAAATCTGAACTGTTTGAGCAAAAGGAAAATTTCCTGCTGAACTGTAGAACAAATTCTACAAATAATTGCACCTACTGGACAAGTTAGATAAGGATGCAGTACACATTTTAAAATAGTAATCTTGAGACTGCATATGTAGCTGTAGAGTGCATACGAGTGCATCTTGCTATAAGTAGTATCTTTGTATTACATGTGAATGGCTCACTTTGAGTTTACCTTTAAAGATAATCCTTTCAATTTTTTTTTTTTTTTTTATTTTATTAGGTCAATCATCAGAATTAGGAGAATGTTAATATATGGCAACAATTATGTTCTGGAAGGGCATCACTTTCTGCATCCAGGAGTGTAATTCTCTTAACAGGCACAAATCCTATAGGGACCCCAATATTCAGGTTGTATTGTGAACTCCTAAATTAGACTTCAGACTAGAATATGTTTAAACAGATTTCATGTGAATAATTTGGCTCATATGTGTATGTCTAGGTAAGCAAATGAGAATGGGGGAATCTCAATTTTTCAACTCAGTTGCTTCAAATTGAGTCATAGCTCTGTGCTTTATATAGCAACAAGGCCCTGATTAAGCACTTAAGCATGTGCTTAAGGTTAAGCATGTGATTAAGTGCTTTGCTGACCTAGGGCTTAAGTACCTTGTAAAGCATTGGAAAAATGAATAAATGAAATTTAGGTCAAATCCAGCCCTGTGCCACACACCTATGGCAGAGCAGAGCAGGAGGGAGGAAGCTTTGCACTGCGGGGCTGCGAACAGCAGGGCAGGATTACAGCCTGGCATTGCCGGGAGCGGGAGCCGGCGGCTGGGACAGCCCCTGCCCCGGGAGGGCTCGGCCAGGTCCCCAGCTGGCTGTCACACCCTCGGCTGCAGCCGCAGCAGCCCAGGGCCAGCCCTGTGCTGTTTGCAGAGCGGGGTTTATTCGGGTGCTGCAGGCCGGCCGCCTGTGCTGCCCTGGCCCGCTGGCCCCGGTCCTGCAAGGATGCTCGATGCTGCTGCTCCCTCCCTGTTCTCCTCCTCGCCTTACACCTGGGAGGGAAATGCTGCAGCAGTCAGAATTTCCTTTGGGGATGAACAGCAGGGACAGTGTGCTTAGCCTCGTGTGGAATCTGGATGTCCAGCTGAGATGTGGGTGCTGGAAGCTCTGCTGTGGGATCTCTGCCCATGGGACAGTCCCACCTCCCACCAGGATGCCCCAAGCACCTGCTCTAGTGTCTGACTGCAGCACAGGCTGATGGTGACAAATGGAAGGAAGCATTTGGGAAGCAGGGACTGTGTTGATGGAAAATGGGCAGGCATTAAAGAAAAACGAAGGGGTTCTTTGTGGATGAGCATTCCCAGAAGTGCTGGACGTTGTCCTGAAGCTGCCTAGACTTTGGTGATCTGGCATTGAAAACTGTAATGAAAAAGTTATTTTGACTTTTTTATTTTCTTGGTCAAAACAAGCCCCTGCAGAATGTGCTTAAAAAAAAAATTGTGAATACCCACAAAACCTGTTTTGGTAGTTAGAGCATTCAATGTGCCCAAGAAGGGTAAAGCAGAGACAGATCTATAGAGGGCCTCAAAGATGAGGACAAGGTGAAATTTAAGTGACACAGATCAAGCATGCATCCTCAGAGGAGAAAAAGGGATCTAAAAAAATTCATAGTTCCTACTAAGAGTATTATTGTGCCACTTAAACTATTTTGATTCTCTCTTCTTTCTTATCCCTGACTAAAACCTGACTTTTCTCTGGAAGGAAGAACAAAAGTCTTTCAAACTGCGTAACTTCCACATAGCAGACAAGAGGAACACATCGTGTGCTGTCACTGCAGAGTTATCCTCTCCAGTACCACCTACAGTGGAAGTCTAGCTGCAGGCTAGAGTTTTACAATATCACAGAGAGAGATTAAGCATTACATTTACTGTGGTTGCTGGAAGGGAATATTATTGCTGTTTCAGTGGAGAGATTTATAGCAATACTTAATGAATGCTACTGGTTTTCTTATCAGTTGGTAACCATACACATGTGCATGTGGAAATACTGCATTAAGTCTTTACAGAAACCTCGGAAAAAGTTGGATATTAGTGTTTGTGGCAGATTTGGCAGCGTAATGGAACTGTGGTAGTATAATGGCATGGTATTGTCAGGTTGGGCATATGATGTTGGATAGAATACAGGCAAAAATAGCCTGATTGGTTTTAGGCATTTTCCAAATGAAGAAATTCTTTGTCATTTAGCCTTGGGAATGTGCAGAGTGTTATAGTTATCAGTCTCAGTCTATTTTTATGAAAATATCATAGGTCAGGAACAGTTCAGAAACTAAATGCAAATTAAAAAAAAATACAAAGCTTTTAATGATATTTTCCATTTTAGCTCTATTTAAATCAGAGTTATATGTGAGTCATCAGCAAAATAAGAACTATTAAGATGGATTAGAAAGATGTGAAACTTGGGAGTTCCTGGAAAAAAATTATTCAAATTTTATTGTAATCAAGCTGATCTGTTGGCACGTATTCCTGGTTTTTATGTTGTAGAGAGCCCTAATGAGAAGCCAAAAGGTAGCAGTCAGTGCAGACTTTTCCCTCTCCAGAATCTTCTCTTAGAAGCACTAAACACTGAGCATCCCAATAAATCTGCGAGAAAAAAAAAATCTTATTTAAATTCTTTTAGATATAACATTTATTCTGCCCTCTGACTGGGTGCATTAATATTCTATGATCATGCATAGATAGCTGCATGGTAAATATATATTTGTACATTGAGCTGAAGTGAAGTTTTCATTAAGCTGATCACAGGCAAATTATTAGGCTTAGAAGCAGCTTTTTATGTCTCAGAGCAACATCTCTAAGTTCATGACTGGTATCAAGAGTCATTCACTTGAATGCTTGTAGGTGCAGTTTTTTTCCTTCAGGAAGAGAGATTTATTACAAGATCCTGCTATTGAAACCTCAGTCAAGATTAGGTATAAAGACAACACAGAATAGGTAAATAGCATCTCTGGTACTCACCATCAAAGGATGTGATAGAGTATTCTCAGATGGAACAGACAGGTCTGATATTGCATATTAGTGGAGTTAAGATATATGAGGTATTGAAAATATTCATGCCTCTGCAGTGATGGAGAGGAGGCAGAAGCTTTTGGCTTGGATGTTTTAGATAATTAAGAGCAACAAAAGATTATGTTGGAAGCAGATTTGCTGCAGATAGTACATTCTTACTAGAAAAATGGGAGATCTTGTATAGTGCTCTGATGGCCCTTTTTCTTCTCTCTTTTAAGAGGAAAGAGCACTTCTATCTTCTAACTGAATTGTAGGATGCATAATCAGACTCATGGCAAGTAATGAAATGACTTTTCCTCCTCTAATAATATTCCTTCCAGAATTTAACAGTATTTTGCAACAATACTTGCAGTCTGAGATAACTATTACATAGATCTATTCCAAAATTTGGATAAAATAAATCTACTGTATCATGGAATTATTAAAGAGAATGTGAGTGTATAAATTAATTTGACTACTGTTGAATAAAAGCACCTCATTTTACTGAACTTCCATCACCTTTCTCTAAATGGTAGTGGAGTGGTAATTAAGAAAGGCTAATTATGTATTATTGTAAAGTGTACGTTTGTTATTAATTTTGTGATATGCATGCTTTATTTTTTCTGTCTGCAGTTTTTTGCATAAACTCTCTGCTCTGACTTACCTTTGGGGATAAAAGGCTGGGGCTTGGTGCTGGAGGCATCTGAGTGGGGATTATAAAAGCTGCTTCCATAAATTGTAGGCTATCCTCTCTCCCTGCATTTCCTCTCTCGCTGCATTTCCTCTCTCCCTGCATTGCATCTCCTTTCCTGGAAGGTGTTCACAGTTGTGTCCCAGAGTGAAGCTTCCTGGCTGTGGTTCGTGGTCCTCTGTTGGTCTGGGGGGCCACACTCTGCAGTTGTTGCACCAAGTGCAGAGGTCCCCAGGCACGATGTGACCTTGCAGGGTGGCAGCATTAGTGCCTCTCTCTGGGTAGAGGACCCAGGGCACCAAAGACATCCTGAGGAGTAGGAAAAATCTTTTTTTTTTTTTTTTTTTTTTTTCCAAAGCTTGCATGGAAAGCTCCAAGAAATGTTAAGGCCTGGAAGTTCCCAGCTGGGCAGAACCAACGCAACACAGTACAGACACAGAAACGTGATGAGCTTCTTTTTGCTTTAAAATTATGGAGTGAAAATAAACTAAAATCCCAATTAGGATTCTGCAGGGTCTCCTGCACCTACAGATGCCTGCAGAGTCTCCTGTGCCATAAGGAGCAAGCTGGAGGAGCAGCTCTGCTCAGCTCTAGGATGGGCTGAGATGCTTCCCAGAGGTTTGCAGGCAGGCTGTGATGAAGCCCTGCTGTTGTTACCTGGTGGTGACTGTCATCACTCACAGCTGCTCCACCTTGGGCTGTTCCAGACCTGCCCTTAGAGGTGCTCATGTGAGTGGCCATTATTGATCAATTAATGTAAAAATTACCAATGTTTTTCCTGAGAAAATTCTCAGGATGTGCCATTTCAGACTTAGGATGGGCCAAGCAGACAGAAGATAAGTTAGACACAATTTTGAAGTTGCAGTTAAGAATATGTAGCCTAGCTCTTTACATGATTAGTTTTTTAAGCACAGATAGAAAATTTTTTTTGTAATTTAGAAAGAAATTAGACTTTATAACATTTCACACCATCTATACATAGGAAATGCAGACGTTATCTTTTAGTGTTTACTTACTAAAGATGCAAATTGTCTGTCTAAATAATAAAATATTTAAGGTTGGAATTCATCTTTATAATTAAAATTTTCCCAAGGCAAGTAAGATTACTGCAGCATGGAGAGATTTGCAGATACTTGTGTAATGTGTTTTTTATAATGCTGATGGTGCCAGACAAAGTCAGTTATGTGCCACTCTTGTTGTCTGTTATTAATATTTTTGTATCAATGATGAGAAAGAGCAGCAGCAATGATTGCAGTCGATGAGCCACAATAAATAGCAGCAAATGCATTCTAACCTCTGACTCTGTGACAAACAGCACGGGTGCTATCTGCAGCTCTGGTTTTAATTTCAATGGCATCAAAGGGAAACTCAAGAGCTTCGGAAAATAACTCTGGCACCATGGCTTAGATAAAATAAAATGCTTACCCACAGACATAAATTACCATGGGAATAAAAAGACTACACCAAAATGACATAGTTTCATAATGCTCTTAAATCAAGAAATAGAGGACAGTGAGCACAGCTCCCAAATTACAACAGTCACACTGCTTGATGAGTGGCTTTTTTTTGGCACTAGCTAACCTAACAGGTTTCTTCAAGAAGTGGTACTTGATGGCATGCACTCAGACTGTGTGGGGAAATTCAGCAGGATGACACTCCCATTTCATGAGAATTAATTCCCAGCACACATTAAAAAGATATTTTCACAGTTCTGACTGCAGCGTTGCACTGCAGGAACACGTGTTCTGTGAACAGGATGCTTTGTTGGACTTCCATTGCCACTGAACTCATTGAATTTGAAGCTGCATGTAATTACTTTAAGGCATAGTAAATCCTGCTCACCTTACTAGTGATGGCACTCCAAGAGCCACTGTATTTGCAGTCAAAGCCAAGACAACACTGCAACAAGCTGCAAAGTGCTGGTCAAAGCATTTTGCAGGAGGAGGCACATACATACACGTCTGTGTTGTTGCTACAGCAGCTGCATAGGCTCCTTCACTAGAATTACTAATATTTTTATCTGTAAGTTCCTCACGTCTTATTCCTTATTTTTACTTCTCTTTATGGGATTTTTTTTTTTTTTTTTTTTTTTTTTTTTTTTTTTTTTTTTTTTTTGTCTTGTGTAGGGAGCTTGACAAGCTTATCTGGCTGTTATGGAATATATTGGCATTCAGACCAAGCTCTGACCACCAAGATGGTCATCACAGTTCAGACCATACTTTCTCGTGCATTGCAGAAAAGAGGGAGAAAACCCACTTCTGACTATATTACCTTGAATTAATACGTAATGACTGATGTTAATGAATCATGTTGGCCTCTAATGAAATCACTTCTTCATTACTGCAAGAGGAATGGGGCCAACTGCACTCTGGCATGGATCCTATTTGTGGCACCTGTAGTGATGGTTCAGTCTGGCTTCCCATGAGAATCTAAAATTTCAGCACAGTTCTTTATTATCTTCAAATGCACTGAGACACAAGTGAGCTATTAATGTCTTACTGTTGTTATTTATAAGTCTTTTAGTTACCCGCTGAAGTTTTCAGTACATCATTTTGCAGACTTCCACGTAAAATTCCTCATGTGAAACAAACCAGAGCTCACTGGTGCTGCAGTCTCAGGTTGATCTACTCGAGGTCCTAAGAATCCAGTGGCTCAGAACAGATTTTCATTACTGCAGTGAGAAGCCCCTCTATATCTCCTATCTCTTTTTAGGGGGTCCTCAATGTCTGATAGTCATAGCCTACATAGAAATCAGTTTTCTGCCCGAGTCATAGAAATAGAGCTGGTTGCCAGACACACTTAAAAGTCAGTGACCACTGAACCCGATTCTTCAGTCTTAAGAAGGTTTTTTGGCAGGTTTTCAGTGCAGCTTCCACAGACTGAGTCTTCACCCAGAGGAACAAAAACCTCATGTTTAAGTTCATCTTGTGGACTTCTTTCAAGAAGTAAGGGGTTCTGGCACCATTTTTTTTTTATCTCAAGGGGTGAAAAAGTATTTTGATATTTTTATTCCTTCCAAAAATTATTTCAAAAGAAGAATAAGAAAGGACAAAAGCAGAAAAAAATAAGCCTGGTATTCTTTTCTTTAGTAATAGAAGAGAATCATGTTTTGACCACTCTACTTGAAAAAAAGTTCCTCCTCAAAACACTGGGGAAAAAAGTGAACATTTATTTTGAACTAGAGAAAAACTACTTATCTTCTGGAAAGTAAAAGCATTTACCTTTGGAAAAATACTTGTCAAAGTCTGTAGGGGAAGAAAAAAAAAGACAAAAGCTCATATCACTTCAGATTTTTGACTAGATCCTGAGATACAGGTGGTTTTTAGAAAGCACAGGTGAGGTGTGGGAGTATATGAAAGCTCACCTTTGCTCTTCTGTAATAGTCTCTTGTTCCAAGCTGGAAGATGGCTCTAACTTCTACCAACATCAAATAGCACCTGGACCATTCTGTCTATGCCTGCTGCTCCCCACAGGCCATCTGTGATCTGCATACCACCCTTTGCAATTATTGATACAGTGAGTAATTACTTGTGATGTTAGATATAGCTCCAACTTTCCATTAAAAAGACAAGACACAGATGAGGTATCCTCTCTGGAATTCTTGGTGCCAGAAGTAGAAGTAACCTGGCAGGTCAGAAGGTGTTCAGGTTGACACATGCTGCATTCAGTCAAGAGACTTGACTTGTCCTCACTTCAGGCTCAGGACACCTTTTGTGAGAGTGCTTTTGATCTAAAAGGCTGGTGAAAAGAACCCGAGTGATCCGCATCCTCTGGTGCTTGTAACTTTGTGCTGTGCTGGTCAGCAGAATACACCCTTCCAACAAACACGGGAAAATCACAATTTGTCTTCTGTAAGTAGGAATTGCTGACTCCTTGTTAGTTTTCTTTCATAAACCTGGTGCTTGTGTGGAAATGTTTTATGTAAATGGGTTTTATTGTTCTCAGTTTTTCCTTGATTCTGTATAAGACTACTTGCTGTATACTGGAGTAGGTCTTTAAGCCAATCCTGCTTTAAGCTTTTCCTTCATTGTGTGAGGCAGTTTAGAGAATCCCAGGCAGTACATCCTCCTAAAATATGTGACCCATGCTGTCCAGAGAGTTCAAACTTCGTAAGGAATTTGTTGTAGGAACAAGTGAGTGCCATAGAGGAGAATCACTACCAAATCACACTGTGGAAGGTGAAGCCCAGACGCTGCATTTACACTGCTGTGCAGAACCAACCTGTAGATAAGAGGAAGAAAGGCCTGTCCATAATGGTTAGGTTTTGGAGCTTCCTCAGAGCTGTTCTTTGCACTTCTGGCTCTGTAGGGCTGCACCAGCAGTTTCCCTCTATTTGCATGCCCTGCTACGATGTTACGATCAACACAACCCACAAGGCTGCTGTTGTAAAGTCTCCCAACACAGTTGTCCTCAAATATATATGGAATTACAGGCACTACGAAATCCAGCTGGCATTTCATTTCATTGAAAGTGAAAACCTTGCCTGAAAAAAGAAACTCAGTGTGAGGTGGTAGATCATGTCCACCTTCACTCTTGAGATTCACTGGCTCAGGTACAGAGTGTTTTTTCAGAAAGACCAAGCAAATTCCCAGGCCACATAGAACTGAAGTCTGGCAGAAGAAAGTTCCCAAGCTTCAGACCAGCACAATAATATTTATACACAGGAAAATGAGGTTGAATCCCATGGATTCAATATAAGCAGCATAACAAACAAGTAGGGTGTTTCATGAAGTCAGTCTAGTCTGGTTTTTAAACGGTTGCAGGTTGTAAAGGTTCTAAAGAAAATGTACAGAGCTGCGGACAGAAAAGAAGGTACTTCTCTTTTGGTCAGGATATTTGCTTAGATTTTAGCACAAAACTAACCTTAAGAAATCACCATGTTTGTGTCATGCTAAGTATTTAAGGAAGGAGAGGCTGGAATTGCTGTTGACCGTCACTGGGAGAGGATGGTTTGATGTGTTTTGTAAATGACTGGCTAGAACAGGTTCAGCTCCAGCAATCCTGGTTCTTCCAGGACCAAACTGGCCCAGTTCCTTAGCACCCAGAACTGTGGGGTGGGAGGGGGTCATATAAGTTTGATTTTTTACTCCTTTCATTAGTGATACAGTTCATACTGCAGACTAACCTGGGGGTATTGCATGTAATAAATGAGCACATACAATGGTGATTTAATTACACATAGCCCTTTCTACTCAGCTACACACCTCATTCCTTGGGCTTCCGCTGACTCCAAAGGCAGAATTCATTATCTGATTGGTCAAAGTGCTGCTCTGGGCCCATTGCTTACTTAGCAGAATAGATGTGAGTTAAAAGGAGGATGAGGGGCTATTTCTATGTGGGCTGGGTTTTTATTATTTTAAAATTTAAATAAGAATCTGAATCACCATAGTATAAAGAGACCAAAATCAAACAACCATGGTTCATTCCTGTGCTTTGATTTTTATACCCATGCATGTTTAAAAAAAAAGAGAAAAAAAGAAAACTAAACATGTGTGCTGCCTTTTAATAAAGATCATATTAAAAATTCAATAAATAGCAATATCTCTGATCTCTTAACAAAAGCGTCTGGTGTACAGGAAATTAAATGAAAAAAAACTTGTTAATCCTTTTTGATTTCTGTACATGGTAGCTGGAAGCAGAATTCTTTAACTCGCAGGATTCTCTTTTTGTCCTCCCTCTTTTACATTTCTTCTCCTTTTTTTTTCTTTTTTTTTTTTCTTTTTTTTTTTTAATCTTCTCCAGCACAAACGTTGTCTGGGTAACCTCAGTGTAAATGCAGTCTGTTTCTCTGATACATTTAAAAAATAAATAATAAAAGAATAATAATAATAGTAAAAAAAAAAGAAAAAAAGCCGTCGTGTCATTGTCTCATCCCTGTGGCCTTGCTGTGAGGGATCCGTCTCGAACCAGGTGATAACCTGATAGACTTTATCTTGTCTTTTCTGGGCCTCCCTGAAGCCTGCCAACACTTCGGCTGGCTGTTAGGCATTTTAAATATCCCCCATGAGCCCTAACCTTACCCCTTTTCTCTTCTTGTCATCTGGAATGTCTCAGAGCTGTCAGAGGCTTGTTGCTTATTGATGTTTCCGTGTGTTTTATGTCTTTTCTGAGATATGACAGCCCCTGACACAGTGCTGATTTCAATCAGCCGGCTTCTGGAGAGGCCTAAGATTTTGTCCTCGCGCGGTCCCAGCCGCCAGCGCACTTCAGAGGCCTCCATCTAATGAAAATGTTTCAGCAGGCGGAATAAAGGCCCGCTGCTCAACAAACAGCAGCTGATGAATTCACAAGACCAAAAAAAAAAAAAAAAAAAAAGGAAGAAAAAAAAAAGAAGAAGAGGAGGAAACCCTCCCCCCCAACCCCTCTGCCTTTGTTATAAGAAAAGCAAGAGGAGAGAGTGACCTCCCGAGCCAAAGGTTTTGACACTGAATCAAATCCCTTTAGGCCTGAACTGGCAGGCTGAGCCCAGCATTGGATTACTTTATCACATCTTAGAGTGACGCTTGTATGTACCTCAGGACACCCTACGTGTAAAGAGTGGATATTTTACCCCCCTTGCTTATTAAGTCAAGTCTCGGTGTCTGGTGGGAAGGGAAGGTCTATCTGACGGAGCACCAGGAGGGGAAGGAAGGGAAGGAAGTGCATCCTCGCTAAAAGGAGGGAGGGAGATGATTTGCATGGAGAAACCTCTTTGAAAGAAAGCAGGTCATGGGCTTGGCTTGAAGTCGCTGTGGGGGAACAGATATTTTTATTCACTGATCAGCTGAAAAAGAGAACAAGCTTTGAGGCAACGTAGAGCATTTGCTCTGTGGGTTTTGGTCTTTTAGGCAGTGTGGAGCCACCTGCCCGCCCGGGCTGCTCCCAGCTGCTGTTTGTGCTGCCTCTGTCACCCGGCCTCGGGTACCAGTGCTGCTTCTCACGGCTCCTTTCAGCACCTCTAATGGGGGGAGCAGCCGAGGCAACACTCATCCTCCACCTCCACCTGGAGAAGCCTCTTGTAGGGTTCCCCTGCATCATCCCAGGCAGCCCCATTCCTCTTGAGGCATTATCTGAAACCACATAGATTCCCTAATGCCCCGATTTCAGCTGAGATTATGCTCCTGTGAGGCATCATTGTTACCCAGGCTCTGGTGCGTGTGTCGGGAGTCGGCCCCAGCCGCGCAAGGTGCAGCACACGCGCAGCAGCTGCAGCAACACCCCGCGTTGCAAATGCTGATGCTGTGGTCATTTCCTCCAGGATGTACAGCCCATGTTGTGCACTTCATCTATGTGATGAAACCCAGTGATTTTTTTTTTTTTTTTTTAAGAGGGATTTTACCTATCTGAGCCTGGGCTGTGGGATTAGGTTCATCAGCGGGTGAGATGTGTCAAGGTGCATGTTTACTATTTATTTACGTGAATTTGGTTGGGTTTCTGGCTGTTTGCTTTTGCACGGAGGAAAAACAGTCTTTCCCTGTTCATCTAACTAACTAAATAAACAGAGCCCACCCCACTTTTGAACAACATCAGTGAAATTCATATCTGCAGTGACTCAGATGGTTTTGTTAATAACAGAGAGAGCTCTCAGTGTAGCCTGATTCTGTCCTTCGGATGGGAGGCTTTAATCCCGAGCCTTTTTTTTCACAGCATTCAGCTACTGGTTTTTGAGCAACAAATTACATCCATGCCTCCAAGCCAAACAAGGAGTGAAAATTTCTATTTAAAAAAATGTGGAAATAATACTGTCTATCTACCTACAGTTCAATTCCATTTTTAAAGTGCTTTGATATTTTTAACAATATTAATATAATAACAGCAGCATGTGCCTATTGGATTAGTCTGTATTTTATAACTTGGTATCCAATTTCTCCCTTGTTTCCTGCAGGACTGTCACTATTAATTTCTGCTCCCATTTTTTCCGTCAGTGTGAACATTGTCATTGGACTATTGTTTGTAAGTGATAAGCAGCCCCTAGTATTATTATTATTTCACTCCTGCTTGTTGAGCATCAACAAATCTACCAAAAATATTAAAAATTTGGTGGAAGTTTAACCCTCTCTTTGCCAGATGTTCCCTTTTTCTTCAGCTCAAAGGAGCATACTTGCTACTGTAATATCCAAGAATGAAAAAATAGGAAACTAGTAGAAAGGCAATCTGTCACAGGGAAAAAAAAATACCTCCGGGGGTAAAGAATGCCTTCACAGTATGGCTTTAAGGTTTTAATTTATATTGGTCCTGACTCATGACACAGCCAGAGCAAGCCCAGGCCTGGGAGTCAGGCCTCCCACTGACCCTTGCATAGACTGGTGGGGAGAGAGATGTCAGCTGAAAACTCCCAGGGATCACGGGGCTGCCAAGCGCTTTGGAAATGACTGCCAATTTGGCCTAGTCTCAGCTGAACACATGCCCAAGAGGGAGGGAATGCCAGTAATAAAGCAATTTGGAGGGGAAAGAGATTTCTTTTGAGCTCCGAAACCTTTCCAGCCTTTTTCTGTGACAATATGGTTTGCATCCATGCGTGCTCTCTTAGACATACCTGCATGCGTGTGTGCACACTCACTTTCAGAACCAGGCACAGGCTGCAAAGTAATCCATGAGGTTGGTGCCCTTTCTATGTTCACTATGCAGCCAACCACCCCCTCTTTAATTTCAGAAGATAACAACAATAACAGTGAGTGAATTCCAAAACACGTTAAAAACCCAAACTCACATCCCTGCAGGCATTTATGGTGCAGAACAGGTGAATACCAAAGACATCAGCAAGCCCCATCCTGTTAAATTTAGGTAACAAATGTTCTGATTTTTCAGTGATGGGAGACAGTGTAAAACTGTAAAAAGATACAACTTTGTTAATAAGCTGTAAAAGATGCAGTTTTGTTAATAAGTTGTATCTTTGTGGATGATTTTTTAATTAAGGTAATAAGAGTAAGAAAAGATTTCTAAGGGATCTTGCCTATAAGATCTAAAAGTATAGAGCAGAGGGGGTGCTTCTGTTCAGGTGAGCTGTTGTAAGAGAAACACAATTTTAAACTTGGTTGTCCTAAAATCAGTTTTTCTTCTGATTTATTATATTCCATTATGATGTTTCAAGGTTAAGAAAGGAGGAGGAAAATAAAGCATTATTGGATTGACTAAAATATGAATTACTGTGCAATTCATTCAAGATTTTTGCTATTTGTTTTACTCAGGTTAGTGCCACTGGAATAAATGGTTTCGGTCATTTAACTAAAGGCTCCAAGATGAGGCCTTTTATGAAGATGTGGAGAAGAGTGAGGGGGAAAATACACCAGCTGTATTATTCATGTCCCAGAATAGTGCATGAAGTGTGCCAGAAGTAAGAACTATTTGGTGCATGTAACATGACAGTTAAGAATACCTAGATGAAAAAAAAAAAGCAACAAACAAAGCATTGCTTGGCAAGCACATTCATCTGCTGCAGCATCTGCCTCCAATATGCTTTATACTTGCATAGATGCATTTGGGAACTGAAAGGTAACAGGAATTTATCAAAGGATTAGCAAGCACTGATGCTGCCATTCACAACTGTTACAAATAGAAATTGTCATAATCATATTACCCGTTCCTCAGTTTAATTTTTTGCCAGGATGTCTTTTGTCTGAAATGCCAAAATGTAATCTGGAATTGGATGGATGCTGACACAGCTGAAATGTTTTGCATTAGTCACTATGTAAAATGCTTCCAGAATTATGGGGTTTTTTGTATATGTGACTGTAGTGGAATAGAAACTTAACAGAGATGATGATATCTTCATCACTTTCATTCCATTAAAGAGTTAGAGTTTCGCTTTGAAGCATTTTTGAAAAACACTGGTAAGGAGGAGGGTGTGGATGGTGTCAGTTTAAGTGACTTATGAGCTACAGTCCCACAGTTACAGTCTGTATATGCAATTAGAAAGGTTATTTCAAATTTCAAAGGTGCATTTATTCAGACCAGCACAGAGCGGAGAGTGGTGTCCGGTGAGAAACAAATCCACGGTTCTTTCAGTGACACACGAAAGACAAAATGCAACTCTGAGAAGACATGGAGGTTTTGGGAATGGTATTTAAGACAATGGTTATGTTTCATGGATTTCTAGTTTACTTTGTGAGTTTAGCACAACCCACACCAAAGTCTACAAAAAACCCACAAAAGACAAAACTGGTTGATATCTTGCTTCCATTAAAGTGAAATATTGTATTTGAAATCAACACAGCTCTGGATCTGGCATTAGTTTTTCCTCTTTAGCACAGATCAGGACGAGAGAAATGTTACACAATTGTAGTTTTTCCATGTCAGGAACACACATAAATTCCTTTATATTCCTCTATTTTGAATGAAAAGTATTCTGAACTATTTAATCTCTTAGGTTTGGGCCTTCATCCAGGAGACTTAGGGTCAGATCTTTGCTATGGCTTGATTTATTTCATTTTGCATGCACAAGAGAAAGTTTAAACCTCAGGTGACAAAGTACTAAAGTATGAAACTCTGAAACAGAATCTGGTATGAGGAAAATGAATGAATGTTCTGCTGCCCTTTGCTCACTGGGACTTTCTAGTGGAGCTAAGGAGCCATAGTTTAGCTCAATCTGCATGATGAATTATGTGTGTCTGATGAACATGCTACTTTTAATTGTATGTCTTACAGTGTTAGTAACTTATCTTACACAGGTAGTGCCTGCCAAGTGGAGTTGGTTTCTTGGAAGAAGAACAAAAGATGAGTAAGGAGAAATGAAAACAACTTTTTATTTTTTCAGTAACACTAATGTGCTGGATATTTTCCAAACATGAAAAAAGCACAGTTGTGTCCACATGAGTTCACAACACCAAGACAGTGAGCTGGGGAGAGCAGTACAATAACATTAAAGGAACAGTGTGACAGCCAGAAGACAGAGATGGGGAATTTTAGAAGTGTTAGTGAGCAGGGAAAAGAAGTCCAGTGAGTGAGCAGGAGTGATTCATTGTTTTACTAAATAGAAGGAAATAGAAAGGGAAAAGAAAAAAGGGGAGGAAAGGGGAGGGGAGGTGAGGTGAGAAGAGAGAGGTGAATTCTAGGGATATTAGATAGATATCTAATATGCTAAGATAATATGCTTATTCTTGCATTTGCACATTACTTACATAGTCTATGTTCAGGTGATAGAACAGGTTGGATTCTGAAGTAATGCAGACTTGGACAAAGACTCTCTGACAGAGGCAAATGGGAAAAGATGGGAGCCATATAGCAGGACCTTATTCTCCAGGCCTCATCTGATGTCTCATTTGCTGCTTCTAACACCATTGAAAGACCTCTGAGCACTATAATACTGTTATTAATAATAGCTGTATCATGATTTCTGCTCAGCAGTAACAGCCTTAGGCAGTGCCTGCTCAGTGATCTGCGAGCAGCTGCTCTCCACCTCCCTGGATGCCAACAACAGGACGTTCTCAGCTCCTCTCATTTCATTTGTTCCCTTGTCCACACCTCTGATCACTCGCAGCAAGGCCTTCTCTTATCCTGATACTGAAGTTCTTGAATTTATTTCCATGCTGTTGCTTTTCTCCCCAGGCTTTTTTTCAGTAGGACCAGTGCATGTTGTGGGCAGACAGAAAACTTCATAAGGAGAGATCAAAACTGCTCCACAATCCAGTGCCTTTGCAGCAGGAAAGACGTGGTTGTGGTTAGACAAAATTGTGCAGTGGCAGGTCTTGGGCAGGGGTGAGATAAATGAACCCCCTGTGTGCCCAGCAAAACGTGTGGCTTGCCCTGTGACCCACAGGACTCATTTCTAGGGAAAAACTAATAGTTCTCTGAAACAAAATTTCTTTGTGTAGTTTAATATGTGATGTTATCAATAAAATAAGAAAGACAAAGACTTTGACAAAATAATCTGTAGGAATTTACAGAAACTTCTCCTAACTGCTGGAAGTGATTTATTTTATTGAAGAGGAACGTGGATTTTTGCATGATCAAAGCTAACTTTCAACAATACCATTCGAGGATGGAAAGGTGGATATCAGTCAGTAATTAGTAGCAACATTTGCTGTGTGTGCTGGTTTCCTGAGGAAAATCCAGAGTATTTTTCTTCTGTGTAGTGCATTGATGAGCAGAGGAATGAAGCACTTCTCATTGCCTTTTTGTTAGTTAGAACAACAGCTGCAGAAGAGAATACTCATTTCTTTTACCATATTCATCACCTTACTATCCAAGTACCCTCCAGTAGTACATTAAGCATGACTAACATCTGTTCTGTGTTTGTTTTCTCACCTCCTCTCCAAAGGGAGTGTACATAAAGTGAACTCTTCTGGTTTGTTTTGATATATATGTTACACTGCTAAATGTTTGTCAGAAGAGTAAGTCAAAGACATCCTTTCTGAGCTTAGAGCACTGGCTCTCTATAAAGCTACCTCTAAGTCATGGAGACCTGGTGATTTTCTTCTCTTCTCCATGCACTCAGAATGGCCAGAAGAACTTATACTGGCTATTCAGCTGGATTTTTTTTTTTTTTTTAACAGGGGAAAGAGGGGTAAAGAGAAAATATTTTTCTTATTTCAAAAACACAGTATGATAGTTTGACTAAAACCACATTTTGCACCACTGACATCATGTCTTTGCATCTTAAATGATATGGGTCACTGGTGACCCCAGTGATCTATTAAAATGATGTACCTAAGAAAGATATTTGAAAGCCAAATGTATCAGTGGCAATGTGCAACCAATCTGTCAGTGCAGTGGTGATGTAACTTGGCATTATCCCCTATCAATGAGCTGCAGAAACATATCTGGTACTTGAGTCTTTGGGGAAAGATCAATATGGTCAGCCCACATATCAGCCAGGAACATTTAGAAGAAGCAATAAAGACAGTAATATAAAGATACTTTGTGCATATGATGAAAAAGGTGGTGCCATTTATCCCTTGGAGAGTATAAAAATGGTCATTGTAGAAATGAGATGCTGAATCAGCCCAAAAGAGCTATCACTTACATTAATATTGAATTGGTTTAGGATGGGAGTTTTGAATAGTAGTAAAAGGACAGGACAGTTGCATGTTTGTCTTTAAGCAGAAGACTTCGATCAGTTACTGAGTAGGGTTGTTAGACTTGTTTGACAACTGTATTTATTTGTTCAAGATTTATGGACATTTTTCACTAGAGACTGGGTGCAGACAGTGTGAGCATGGCTACGTTTCTGCAGTTATCCTCCCTGAATTTATCTAGTAACAAGCAGCTTCCAAAGCAGCCCATGCATTGCCTATGGTCCCTCACTGTCCTGCTTCCATAGTTAACACTCTCTGAAAAGGTTTTCAGTGTTGCTTGTTCTCAGCACGTATCTTTGCCTAGGTTGTACAGCAGTTTTGTTGTGTCAGATCCTAGCTGACTACCCACCCTAAATCATATAATTAGTAAATTTTTTATACTGTTGATAGTCCTGTGTCTCTGTAATTCTAAAGAACAGCCTTTTCAGTCTGATGAATGGAAACTTTCTGAACAGGAACACCTCTGTATTCACTCTTCAGGCTGGCAGAGAAGTAAATACTGATCATCACAGCCACAGAAATGTCCTTCCAGCCTCTACAGATATGGACAGAGCTGTCAGTTCTTACCTGTGGACTATGGATTGGCAGCATCTCAGCTGTAAAGCACACATTGCGCCTTCTTTGCGCAATGGTAAAAATTTTGCACACGCGCTTAATAAAAGAGAATCTCTTCCAACATGACATAGTAGGAGGAATGCAAATCCTCTCTGGTGTCACATAGCTACAAGGAGCAGAGTTTCCCCAGGACTCAGAGAGAAGCCTGCCATATCAATGTCTGCCTAGCAACTGAAAGGTGACACGTGGAGCCTCCTTTTCAACTCATTTCCTCTTGATGAGAGGAAGGGATCCTCCTGCGAGTTATTACCTGAAATAATACCATATGGTAAAATGTAAACAACATCTGCATATTCATGTAATAATTTCATCTGTTTAATTAGTTCCAGCAAAGCAGTTTACCCTCTGAGGCCCTTGCTGTCAGCTCCACGCTCATACATCCATGCCCTGCTGTCGAGCCTGACAGCCATCTATTGTTCATTCACTGCTTCCACCTCGCCACTTAATGTAAGTGAATCTTCTGAGGGGTGGAAAGCCTGTCCCCATCGATCCAGATGTAAGGGCTGGGGGGAGGAGAGTAAATATCTGTCAGCCCGGAATACGGATACTAAGAGCAAACTTGACAGATCAGGTGGCTTTGTGGGTTTTTGGGGGAGAGGGAGGGCGGGTTGGCTCTCGGTTTAAGTGTTGATCTGGACTACAGACTTTGTACGATTGTCCAGCCTTTGCTCTCAGGACAAGGCACTTCCACATGTGGTGAATTCCGTGGTGGAATAGCAGCTTTTCCAGTCAGCTGTGTTTCAGTGCCAGAGCAATGACAGCATGCCTACTGGTGCAGCAAAACACAGGGCCCTAGAGGGCTGCATGGATTGGCCAAACAGGTTTTCGGAAATGCACATCAACAAACACTGCTCAGGACAAACTGAGAATGTAAAAGCATTAAGTCTAACTGGAATGGTCCCTGGAATATATTTCTCGAGTCTCCTGGCTCATGTAAATAAATTATATTGTGGGTCACATGTAACAATAAGCTGTTCAACTCACCTTCAAAAGGAAACACATTATGGGAATATAAACACTTCATGGTAATCTTACACCTAAGTAGAGGAAAGTACTGCAGTTTGATGTGGTAAAGTCAATACCATAATAGGGTACTACTAATAATGCTTGCTACTTATATGGCCTTTCACAGAGCAAATATTAACTGATTAGTCCTCCAAACACCCTGATAAAAATAGGTAAGGAAGAATTATTGCCTTGTTGTAAAAATAATCCATATCTTATCACACACCCATCACCATGGTATCTACACAAACAAGTGTCTGGTAGATGGTATTCTTTCCATTGCCTTAGGATGCACAGAGGTGAGATTGCAAGGTGTAAGCTCAGCTAGAGAGATTTATCTTCTGCTTTGCTGAATGATGATCGTATCTGTATTACTAACATTATCCTTTTGGGAAGATTTCCAGACCTTGTGGCTAGTGGTCTGGAAGGAAAGATGTCCCATGTGTTTGTGATCTTTCCTCATAGAAATGGTTCTGTCTGCATATCAGGGAAGGAAATTCTGAAATATCCAGGGTCCAGATACTAAAAAGCAGAGAAAGATTACAGTGTACCTAAATAGGTACACTGCACTGGAATAGTTTATCCTTCTTGTTCTGTGTTCACAAGAGATTCTGCATGTGCATCTTGGATCTTTGGATCTTTTTTATCGTATGCAGTGAACACAATTAGGCATCAGGTGTAGTGGTTAAGTAAGAGGTACTAATGTGTTCATCTGTATCCTACTGTTACTGAAAGAGGTAAAGAGGTCTTTCCTGCTTACAAAAAGAAGACTGGGAGCACCAGAAACCATCTGCATGTTGTCAGTTGGAGTGCTTCAGGTTTCCCTCTTAGCAGCTTGGAACAGTGTTAGAATTATTCTTTTAACGCTCTTAATCTGACCCATAAAATAACAGTTCACAATAGGCAGAAACCCAAGCCTTTTTAAGGTGAGTTATGTTGCCAAAGTCTCCGTGACCAGATAACATCAGAAAAGGGTCACAAACATCCTGCTTGCAGAATTATCCTAAGATAATTCTAACTTCTCTATCATGTTACCTTTGTTGTGGGCACACAGTACAGAAATTGTAGTTTCCTCCTTATGACTGTTTCATGCAGTCACAACAGTAAACTGAAATAACCTTTAGATCACGGAAGTTAGAACAGATTATTTATGAAGCAAATGAGTAACTGTTCTAATTGTTACCTTGCACACAGTTGTAGAATATTTTCATACACACTGCGGTATAAAAATTAATCTCTGGAAGCTCTTTGAAAAGCTAATTTGTCATAAATTAAAATAATAGTAATTTAATAACAACAATAAAATGACATTGAATTAATAATGAACTTTACAAAATAATGTTGAATATGAGAAGAAATTAATAATGTATTCATGATAGGTTCATCAATCTAAAAAAAACCCCTAAATGAGGTTCTTTTTCCCTGGAAAGAATGGATAACTTTTACCCAGGAAATGGGTATGTTGTGCTTCCCCATCAATACGAATCCAAATCTATATGAAAAAACTTCAAGGTCTGAGAGGTTCTTCTTGACTTGTTGTCCTTTTTATAGTCGTGTGTGCTAAAACAGGCAGGAATTATGCCATGGTAAGCGGATATAACATCACTTCAATTTGGGCAGTGTTGACTAGCATTAGATTATTCACACTGTTTAAAATGCCATTAATTATCAGTTTATGAGAAAATAATTTTATATTATGATAAAAAAAGTAATCTGAGTTTGACTTGTAGACTTGTAGATTTCTGATATCCTACGTGACATTATTTAAGTCAGTCGTTCTGGACTTTTTTTTTTGTTCTCTGAGCATAATGTTTTTTCTTTATCTCATTGTCACACTGAAATGATATCTATTCCAGACAAGTCTATAAAGGAGTAAAGACCTGTACTGAATTTGAAATGATGATCTATAATGAATATATTTATTAATATGAAGTACTAGATAGTCCAGTCATGTATGAGTATTACCTATGGTATTATAAGAGTTCAATTACAACAGGATTCTAACATTATCCTACATACCTCAAAAACAGTTGTATTACTTCAGTACTAATCTAATAGTCTCTCAAGTCAGCCAAAATTATAGCACAGGTAGTTGTATATTCTTGCACATTTCAGCAAAGCTATCCTTCATTAATATTCTGGAAAGAAACCCTAAAACTAATGGATTCTTTCCTCCTTTCTGCTCTTTTAAGTGCAATAAAATTGTTCTTTGCCACTTTTTCTCCATTAAATAACTTACATGAAGCAATTTCATGCAGGCCTTGAAATGCTTTCTAAATTAGATGAAAGAAAAGTCCATTATATTTTAAGTCTATAATTGTTAAGGTGTTTTTATGCACAGATCCAAAATAGTTTCTAATGGACATTTTAGGGTAGGAAAGATAATGGTGTTTTAGTGAGGTACCACTGCTGGCCACAGCAGGGTTAATTTATCAAAATAATTTTAAATGTAGTTCCTTAAAGAGTGTAACTTCACAAATTTTGCCTAGCTTCTTTAACATGTTCACGACAAAACGAAGTGCATCCAGAGTGCTTTGGAATTTTTATTTTTAATACAAAGTTAAGATATCTGGGTTATGTTCCCAAAACAGAAGCCTTAATGACCTTTATTCTATATTTCTGTCCATAGATTATTGCGATAAGGAAACCCTCGTGTCGCGACCCACTGGCGTCTGGCTAATCCGATGGTATTCGTCACCGCATTGTCCGTGATCAATAACTAATTATCAAAGTGGCATTTCTTTTCAAGAGCTCCTTGTTAAAAAATGGCTTTTGGCTGAGAGTGGAGGAAAAAGGTCGCCACTTTGACATGGTTGCAAGTCTTTCAAAATCCAGTGGGCCGTCCGATTGAATTACTGTCCCAAACTAATTGATATAAATTTGAACAGAAGAATGGTTGTTACTACAGAATGTCATAATGATATCCTTGGCAAGAGCATGTCAGTGGGAAAAAAGGAGAAAAGACCAGCACTAGTCACAAAGCATCCAGACAAGTTGCAGCACAAGACTATTAACAAAATTAACAGGAGCAAAATTGTACACCAGTTCCTTCTTCCCAGCCAGTCTGGTCAGACAGTCAAGAAAGAAAAGCATTAACATTTCCTTCTGAACCTCATCTTTTATTTGAAAATGGCCTTTAAAAAAACCTACTGGAAAAAATAATTGCACTGTACAAAGGACAGGAACTTGATGATCAGTTACCAGAAGTGTCGTCGGCTCTACGGGCATCATGAGTGAGTATACATTGGAATTCAGCTGCAGTCAAAAGGCAGAATTTGGCAGGTAGTTTCCTTAACAGGCTTTGAAGCAGCCTTAAAAGTTGTGCCACTGAGATATGGTAGCCTTCTCTAGAGAAAGCTGGACTGTATAAGCCATGTACCTTTGAACTGGGAGAAAAGCTCTAACACTTAGGATACAGTAAGAGAAATCATAAAAAATGTGGTGAGAACTGGAGAATGTTTTTGTACTGTTAATGCCTGAAATCTAATGCATTTTCTTGAATGTCATTTGGAGATTGTCTGCTGTGGAAAGCTTGGAAATCTCAATTTTCATTACAAGGAACTGGGCTTGTGGAAATTCTGGCTTTTGGGTTTTTTTCAGATCAGACTGACTTCTGTCTGACTTCATGTCTTACATTCTTCCCTGAGCTGGGAATTGCTAGGGAGTTCAGGAAAAAGTTACCCTGTAAAAGACATGGCGTGTTCTGAAAAAGGGGTATTGTAGAAGCCTTTGTGGGGGTATAACTGAGCTTAACTCATGACAGAAATTGATAAACTGAATCTGTTAGTTCTGTGGTCAGAAATGTTGTCAGGTAGTTGGATAAGATACACCATTTTAGCCACATCCAGTGCAAGTCCTGTGGTTGTTGAGGAAGAGAGGAGAAAAAGACATTTGTACCTAATTGGAAGGAGTGATTTTATGTGTTTTTTAATCTCCGATCTTGAAAGGCTCCAGCTGGATCTAGTAAGGAATATCTTTCTTGAAAACTTACTGTTTTACATTTCCTAATGATAAACCAGAGTTGACTAATGAATTAACAGAGGGACTTTCATCTCTGACTCGATTTGGAGATTCCCTTCAGACTGTTTCAATCAGTGAACTGAAGTTTGTGGTATCTGATGACTTGTCTGTAGCAGTGGTAGTGTGAAATAATCAGTCTCTGCACAAGCCTCATGGTCAAACCCCAGTGCTGCCCTTCTGCAGTATGTTTGGCACAGCTTCAGCATAGGGACTCAGGAACAGGTGAGTTGGAGACACCAAACAGTTTTTGCTGGTGGAAGTCCTCTCGTTTGGAGTGGGTTGTAGCAGGTGACCATTCTGAAAACAGGTTGGTAATGCCTAACTCAGATTTCATAGAAGTCTGACAGGCTGTTGCTTGAGATGGATTTATTGTTTGGATAAGACAACCATCAAGCCACATTTTCCTGGTATGTCAAAGCCACAGAACAAAGTGGGAAACCACAGGGCTGTGGAGATTTGGATTCACATGGTTCTGGTTACAAAGGGGGAAGTCTACTTTTGCTGACAAAGGAACTAAGGTAGCGAAGTTCACCACGTTCAGTTCCCACTCTGCCTTCCATGTATGACTTTGTGACTGTCCTCTTATGCTGGGGGCAGGAAATGCCTTGTGATGGCAAATAGCTGAGCCATCTCTGACAGACTTACATCATCACAGAGTCACTAGGGAGCCGTCTTCTTGTCTTCCATGGCTGCTTTAAAGACACTTTGTGAGGCTTTCTTCTTTAGCAGACCAGAGAATTCAGTCTGAAAGCCTGTCGGGCGGGTCAGCCACTGTCTAGGTCAACCAGTCTTGCCCCTTAATTATTCCCTCTGGCACTACATTCACATGGATGGAAGTAGAGGCTAAATATAGGCCCTCTATATATAGGATCTCTATATTTTTGGCATATGTGAAACCATGTCTATACTGTTATTATTGGAATATACGTTTGCATTGTTGCGTAATCTGGAGGAAGAGTTGTGATGTGTGTTATAGAACTGGAAAAAGACTGTAATTTGTGAACTAGTTTCAGATTCAACCAAAAACATGACACTATCAGAACTGACTTATTATGTTATTACAGATTTTAGAATTTATATCAACTCTTAACACGTAAAAAGAATTGCTCTGAAAGAATTGAAATTTTGTGACTTGATTTGATGATTTGATGCTGAATTGCTTCCTTACAAAAATCAGTGTAGTCCAAAAATCAGTGTAGTCCATACAAATCAGACTTAAAATTGGTTGAAAAAATCTATGTCTAAATGAGATTCTGAGATGTACAAGAAGGGGACCACTGAAAAAGAATAAGGTCACTTAAATACCAAAACACAACAAAAACATTTAAGAGGATTCTGAGAAGAGAGACATAAATTATTTGAGATCTTGAAAATACTTTCCCTGTTGAGAAACTTGGAGAGTTTACTTAACTTTTCTGACAGAAGCCTAGAAGCTTATTCACTTTTGGTCTGTAAGACATTTGTAACTGCTGACAGAAAAGTTTTCCTGTAGCTTAAATGATTATTAGAAGATTACCAAGATTATTAGAGCTAATAGAAGTTAAAACAGAAAAATTCAAATTTGAAATAAGTTGCTACTTTCAATACTTCCTTACTTTCTGCAATATTGTCAAGAGAAATGTGACAAAATATTCATACAACATTTGAAATTTCCTTTATCCCTAGATGGGAATCAGGGTAGCATCATTGGTAGTGTCCTCAGTAGGTGACTGACATTCTTTTTTCATATTGTAATCTCTTCCACAGAAGCAGAAACTTATCTGAATTTTAATTATGTAGTAAACCACATAATTTTGAATCCAACTAATGGTCCCAAAGTAGTGAATATATAAATAGATCTGAATATCTCACACTTACTGCTTCCATTTAACACTTCCTGTGTTTCTCCTTTTGCTGTTTCGACACAGAGCCAGAGCAAAGGGCCATATGTAGCTAGATCAAAGCAGGAGTCTGTCCAGAAAGGAGTTGTGACTCATGAATCATAACTAATCCCTTGATTACCCTCAGATGGTACATTTTATTTCCTTTCTTGTATCTGGCCAGCTGTTGCTCCTACTGCTGATCCTGCTGGTGTTTTACTGCTTTTATTGGCACTGCTGATGTCTTTCGGTAGTCGTGTAAGAACTGAAATAGGGATCCAGGAGAGCAGTTGTGCTCCACCCAGAGCATTCAGGCTGAGAAGCTGCAGTGGAATTGGCAGGAGACTCTTCCTTTCTTCCTCTAACAACTCTTAAAAATGCCTTGAAGTTTTATTGTGGCACTTATCACTTTAATATCTGAACGGCTCCCAGGTTAGCTGAGTGATGAGCAGGAATCTTATGGTTGCTGGATGTTGGCTCCTCTGTTAGGGATCTCTGCTGGTAAATGTAGAGGGGGAGGAGCTCAGAAGTCCCTGCCTCCATCAGCATTATAATGGGAAAGAATTCTCACTACTTCCAAATTAATGTTAACATTTGTTTAAAATTATTTACAAATTATTAATTTATCTGTACATGTATAGTCCTTATGTACAGGTGAAGTTTTCATTTTGTTTCCAGTCCATTGCTGTAGTATCATGAGTAGTAAGCCTGGCTTAAATTTTTTATTTGAAATTTTGATACAGCATTTGGAGGAAAAATTGGCAACAAAACAGGCCCAGCAAAATAGTTTAAAATAGTTACACGTGCAAACAGACACCCAGCTATAGCTTTCTGAATCTGAAAATCTGTGAGAAAAGCAACTATAAAAGTTACTGATATTATGCACTCAAAAAGAGAATAGAGCTAGAACTAACCAACTCTGTAAAACTTGGAACAATTATCTTGCAGCTGTTTCTGTACTACACACAGTCACAAGCACCCAGGTAGATTTTCAATTTTTTTTTTTTTTTTTTTTTTTAAGCAAGCAGCAAATCAGCTAAGAAAACCCAGCACTTCATTTATGGACATTATTGATCTAAAACTTGTTTTTCCACCTAACCCAAAGTGACAAAAACTTCTCTAAAGTGAAACAAGTTCAAGCACTCTCAGCCTGGTTCCCATTAAACATCACAAGAACGTTGCGGTTTGACATTTATCTGGCAGCCTTAAATGTGAAAGACCAGTGTAGCTGGTAGACAGAGAAGGGAAAGGCCTCTTTGGCATCACTAGGGATGCTTTTACCAGGTTAGGGTCAGGTGGGATGACAGCAGAGTGGAAGGAGGTAGTCTCACTTCACTGCAGACTTGAACTATATTTGACCTCCAGGCTACCAGTGACTTACTTGGAAATTGCAAGAACGCGGAGCTGCCCTTTATAGAATTATAATTCCTTGCCATTCAAACAAAAAAAAGCTAATTAAGTATCCCTTATCTGATGTGACCCTCATCCAAACAGAACCAGGGATCATCCTGTTGCCATTCTTGGAAAATGTAAGTGTCGGAAACAATGGTGTTGGTGGCTGCGATTTGAATGCAGACCTTAAAGAATCATGATTCCAAACTTCTTGGTGCCCTTTCCCTATCAATCAAAAAGAATCGTATGAAATAATTATTAGGCTACATAATTATTTTACAAAATAGAAGGTGTTTTTACTGCACATTTCCATTTTAGTACCAATCATTACTTCCCTGAATACTAATAACAGCGTTAAGCATTAATAGCATGTTTTAAGGTAAAGGGTCAATAGTCTAAGACCTATGAAAGAACTCTGAGCATTTGCAATGTAAAAGAAACCTTTCACAGAAAAGTGTTAAATAATAAATGTATTTCTGGGGGAAATATTATATTGTGATCCATTTGGAGAGAAATGACAATTTATAGGACGTCACTCAGCTGCCCCTGTATAAAATATCTTTAATAATGATGTGGCTTCACACTTGATGCAGAGGTTCACAGAAAGCTTACAGCTCTCTGCAGAGGTCAGTAGTATTATACTCATTGAGGGGAAACTGAGGCACATAATCACTCAGTGCACCAGTGAAAGGAGAGGGATCTGAACTGGTGACTCAGTCCTCTGAGTGCAAGAAAATGGTGCCTTTTCTTTATTTCCAACTAGTAAGCCATCTTCTAATAGTTCTTTTAAAAGTATAATGCACACACAGGGGAGAGTGAACTTATTCAGAAAAGGTAAAGGTGCTTGAAACTTCTTTGTTCAAACTGGTTTAAGCTGCACAATTTGAGGAATGGAGGGGGAAGGGGAAGAAATACTGTGTATCAGTTTGAATTTCCTTTTTCTGCCTTCATATTTGTATTGACAGAGGACCAGAGGAACTGAAGCCTCAAGAAAGGCAGCTCAGGTCTGAAATCTTCTTGGCCAGTTGAAGTCAATGAGTTGACTCTCCATCAAGAAATCACCTCCTCTCTGTGGCATTATAAGTCCCCCAGTTTATTTTTCTTTTCAGGTTTACTCCAGCTGTTCCTAAGGACTAACTCTGGTATGAATATTTAAGGTCCCAATAAGCTACCATTTTTCCTCATTAAATTTTTCTCTCTTTATCCTGTAGGTATTTCCATCTTCTCAGACCTGTGGCCACTTTGGATTCATAATCCCAAATGATTTTTTAAACCTAAATACCTCTGTCTTAAAAACACTAGTAAGGATTCACTCATAGGCACAGGCTGGAGGAAGAACCACAGCTTCTTATTTATTATTATTAATATTATCACTAGTATTATTAATATTTACTGATCTATGAATAGTTGATCTATGAATAGTATTAGGAAAAAGGTAACACAAGTTCAGTTGTAGTGGATCCAGGTGAGTCAGAGAGGTAATATCAGGGGTGGTTGTCATATGCATGCCCAATACTTAAGACATTCCCTTAAAAAAGGGAATACCTTAAACTTAGATTTCCACTTGAAAAAATGACTGTTTATTTAATGAAGCTTTATGTAAAATGTATCCTATCTAAATCTCCTTTAATCTGTGCCCAAATCTGAGTTTCCCAAGTTTTTATTTCTTTTTAATGCCTAACCAATCACAACATAATGTTTGCAGAATGCATGAAACCAATGAATGCTCTTCCAGCAGAGCAGATTATTTTCCCAGAACCTGCAGTGAATCAACAAGTTTCAAGTGAGATCGAGACTACTTGGGATTCTTTCAGATTCAGGTTAGTCCTGCAGGTCTGGTCATGTTTCCTTGAGCACCACAACTCCCACATGAGTCAAATATTCCCCTTCACCAGCTGTCAGCAGATTGCTGGAAGTTTCTCTCATTGTGGGAGGGAGCAGAGTTTCTTTCTGGGAGGAAGCTCCAACAGCAAATACAACACAGAGTTTGAGTGGAAGGTTGTCTCCATCAAATTGTCCCATGCTCCACTGTCATGGAGTTTTTCCATGCATCCATAACAAGAACTTAAGAAATGGTGTTAGTAAGACAGTAGATCTTGTGCCCGTTCTTCTGGTCATTAACAACAATTATTTTATAGTGCTATAGGATGCATATCTGACTGTTAAAGAGTTAAAGAAAAAAAGGAATCCTGTAAAAAATCAGGCCATCCTATAATGCCTCCTCATTGCTATAATGATATCAGTTGCAACAAGTCCAATGGCTGACCTCATTACAAGGGTTTAATTGCATTGTTACACAGTTTCACTTCTTCTCTCTGGCCTCTTTCTCTTTATGACAGCTTTAGAAAGGAATTTCAGCTTGAGGTCAAAGGAAATTAATTACTGCTTTCTTAATCTGTGCTCATCTACATTTAGAAAACTTGGGGCTTTTCACTAACATATTTGTGTCTCATTTCTGTGTAGACCCAAAGTTATAAGACTTTTGTCCTTTGTTAAAGTGCACAAATAGCCTTTTTCATATCAGAGGCCAGATTTTTTTCATGTCATTTACAGTTGTGCACATATGGACGGGGGCCAGTGGAACCAATGGAATGTCTCTGGATATACATTCAGTGTGGCTGAGGTGGGGCACTTGCAAGGTATCTTTGGTTCAGACTAATGTTTCATGGCAGATGCCAGGTGTTAAAAGAACCATTAACTACAAAACCAACCCAAGAACAAAGGAAAAGCCAACCCAATAAGAAGTTACATTTAGGATAAAAGTCAGAAAGAAGGGTCTTCAAAATTAAGTAGATACTTCCATAGAAAGAAGGGTGAAAAAATATGTCTCTATGACACCAGCTTGTGCCTGCTACCTGTCTTGTGGTTTTACTAAATACATCATTGCTTAGTTAAGGAATATCCAGTTTATGTCTCAAACAACTTGTCATCCAAATAGTACATATTGCAGTGTGTCAGAAAGGGACAAAGAGACACCATAACAATAGTCCTTGGCTGGAAAGCAAAAACATGCAAAATGTGGTTAAATGCTATTGTAGCATGAAATATAAAAATAAAAGCTCACATATTAGGGCCCCAGTTATATCCTGTAATAAGGTCATTTGAATTGATCATTGCCTCTTCCATGAACTCTGACTGGTTTTGAGAATAACTAAACTTCTACTAAAGTTATGTTGGTAGTTTGCTTCTTGAGAGAACAACTTTGGAAAAGAAATTACAATCAGAAATGTCTCTGGGGTGATTTGACAGATTAATGTGAGAATGCCATGCACCAAAGATAATCTGAACAAGTATTACCACCCTGCAAGCATGATCTGGTAGTTTAAATGTGTGAAAAAATTATTACGTACTATGCATGTGTAAAACTACACTATAAGAAATATAAATTTTCTTTTTCTTTCAGAACGTGTTTCTTACAGATACTTTGTGGTTCTGATTAAGTCATGGAAATGTTGACAAAGATGAAAAATTGGTAAGTTTTGAGTCCTTTGACATAGAACATTTAAATTTTTGCAAATCTATTCACTATCTTTTGATCAGCTTTGCCACCCACTGAAATTCCTGCTGCCAGAGCTGTGTGCTCTTTTTAGTTTATTAGTTACTGCCTCATTCTCCCCTTTCAAGTAGTAAGATTGGCAATAATAAAACTGCAGCTGCAAAACAAAGTAAACTCATTGATAATTGTTTACACTTCATCTATCTTGACTTAAATTCAACTCTGTTAAAAACGCCTACAGAGGGACCAAGGTTTCATCTAAGTCACTGTTAAGCCCTTACCATGAGAGCTACTTGCATTAAAGTGAGTTTCATTCTCATGATTGCCCAGTTTGTAAAACAACCTGTGTGCACCTTTTCCTTCAGAGTTGTGCTTATAAGGCAAGCTCGGACTTAAGCCTGGGTTGTGGCCTGAACAGAAGAAACAATCAGTGTAGAGACATAAAGTTCACCAAAGACGTGGAAGCCACGGTGAAAAGAGGTCCTGAACAAGCCTGAACTTCCCTGCAGCCATAAAGAGGTGTAATACAGCAGGTGGATGTGCCTGAGCTAAAGCAAGTGCCTTGGATAACAGGAGTGGAGTAACAGCCACGTGAACTTCAATAGGCAGTTGTTCCTCAGGTGAGCAGCCAAAGTTTCATAGGCTCATGATCATTTCTCCTTGGATTATGGGGGCTTCATTTTGCACCCTGTCCTCCAGCTCAAGAGACTGTGTACCTAGAGAACAACTGGTCTTAGTATTAAAGAATAAGGCAAAGAAGTACCTCAGTCTTTTCCTCATCCTTTGTTGCTTTGTTTTTGCCCTGCATCCACTGAAGGATGGGGATTCTCTTTAGCCCTCCTTTCATTGCCAGTGTATTTATAGAAACATTTCTTATTGTCTTTTACAGCAGTAGTCACATTAAGTTCACTTTGGGCTTTGGCCCTTCTAATTTTCTCTCTGCATAACCTCCCAACATCCTTGTATGTCACACTGAGGTGTGAAGGGATTAAGTTGAAAGGCCTGGTTAACACAGACGTAGCACTGGTGACAGAATTAAGTGCTAATGATATATAACAAAATACTATTACATGAAATAGGATCTTTTTCACCCAGTTTTTCGATTCTCTCTGATAGAACTAGTAGAAGAAAATGAAAAACTATCCATCAATCAGAGGTCTGGCTGGGTCAGACACTTTGGTCAAGCAATGTGAGCAATTCCACCTTCCTGCACTATAATTTACTGCAAAATTAATGCTGTGACATGCAAAGCCGTTGTTTGATAAAGGTAATTCTTAACCTCAGGGAAAAAAAGAGCAAAATTTGTTTTTTTCTCTCTCTGTCCCTTTTTTTTTTTTTTTGCTATCCTGACAAGATAAAACCTTTTTAATAATTGGGGAGTTGAGGATGTCGCTTCTAATGATTGAAAAAAGGATCTGGAGCAGGATTTGATAGACTTTCTCAATCACTGATAAACCAAGATACACTAAGAAAAAAAGAGACAACAAGGTATTAATTTTTGTTAAAGTTTTCCTGCTTCTTTGCAACAGAATGAAATCGAGGCTTAGTGGGACGAGTAAGTTTTGATATACACTACTTTCTATGAGAACTTTCAGGACAGCTTATTCTTAACCAGGATAAAATACAATAATTCACCAATTCATGGTCTTAATTGCACTGTTGCAAGGTAGGGAGACTAATGGCATATTCTTATTTTTAAAATGTTTCAAATTATAGTTTGTTATAAAACAGGTCACTTATGTCTGGTATTTGATTGGCCTTGATTGCTTCGGAAAATTAAATTGTTACATTAGCTATGAGGGTGTTCTAAGGTTTTCATTAAGTATCATACAGACCTACAGTTTCATCAGAAACTGAGTGGAAATTTAAAAATTACCCTGTGCCTCCAGAATTCACAGCAAACCCTCACAACACTGTTGTGAACCTTATGATGGCCATTCTCCAGAGGGAGAAGCTGAGGTGCACAAAAAAGGATTTTTCCTCTCCTAGAGACTCACAGATATTCCTCCAGCTGCAGCTTTTATTTATTCCTTCCTACACTTTTCTGGTGCATGGTGCATTCTGCTGTGCAATGTGAAGAGGAGCAAAATCTCATAAAACTCTAGGGAGCAAGGAAAGGAGAGAGCATCTCTCACCTATCCATTGCTCTTTCTCTTGTTGTGCCTCATGAATAGTTTGAAAGAGGTTGAAGCAGATGAGATTATTTACCTGCTCTCTATTCCACCACTTCATTCCTCCATCTCTTTTTCATATATATAGTGAAACTGATACCAGCAGTTGAAGGTGGGATAACAGGAGGAGGTAGAGTTGCTCCTTGCAGAGGATTTACTCATGTTGTGTGCTGTTTCTTTGGGATTGCCTGAATGAGAATAGATTTAGGAGATGGAGACTGACTAGAATGAATCTGAATAGGAAACAAAGGGGTAGGGAGCAAGTGCTGCAACTATGAAGCAGCTCCAGATGGGTTTGCTGCAATACAGGATTTCAGATTTTTTTCATTATGGGTCTATTTACTCTGCAAAGTATTCAAACACTGTGGTGAAACAGAACTCTTGTTTTAGTTTTGTCATTTATGTAAACTGATTTTAGGAGAAAAAGAGGTACACTGAAGACCAGGAGCTAAATCAGGAGTGTTAATATAATTGCCAGATGACTTTCCAGGATAAAAGGCAAAAAATACAGATAACATACAACTAATCAACTAGAAAATAATTTGATGGTTTTGCATTTTAATGTAGGTGAGGCAACCATACACAGTAGTAATACTGTTTATATTTCAAATAATATCTCAGTAAAAAATATAAAATGGAAAAAAAACCTCAAAGATATTGTCATTGTCAAATCTTTCTTTCCTGTATTGTTTCTTTTGAAACTTACATTGAGGGGTGGCAGGCTGCAATATCTGGTGACCTGCATAAACTTGTATAGCAGCTACTGTAGTGGTGTGATTCTATTATCCAGACTTCACAACTTACCTGCTGGGAACTTCCAAGAAATGATGTTATAGTACAAGCTATCCAGTTTTTGTTGTGGTTTTCCTACAAATATTATTGTGGGGACCATCAAGCATACAGTCCCCACCTGTGAGTGTGTATACATGGAATTGCACCTGAAATTGGGTACCTGCAAACACCTGCAGAACTAAGAATCGTTTTCATTTTATCTAACTAAGCCTTTCTGTCATCTAACACCCACATGCTGACTGCCCTAAAAGTTTGCTGCCACAAAGCTCCTCTGGAACTGCTTAAGAAGACACGAGCACAAGATTGTGATTTGCATTCCTGAACTTTGCAGAGTCTGGGCAGAACTTTCAGCAAGTGTATCTTAACAGCCTCATGTGGTTATTACATTTCAGTGATTTAAAGGGTACGTATGGCTCTTACCAGTTTTTGCTGGTGTAGTATCCTGGTCAAGATCTGCATTTTTTTGGGATAGCATCATGCACTTACCTAGCAAAGTACCAGTTGAAAGTCCTTGCCAAAATTCCCTGGGGTAGTTTAGGATAAGAATCAAATACACCCTGTGCTGTCCCCAGCAGGCAGGTACAAATACAGGTGTTGGAAACCCCTCTTGGGGGTGCCACGCTGCCATTTGCAGGGTTCAAAAGAAGTTTTATCTTTCATAAGAGCTTTCACCCACCCAGTCCCCATTGCAGGGTAAGCTTCTTGCTTTTAGGTAATGCCTATTTCATCTGCTGTAAAGACACACATGAAAAAAGGGCTGGCATTAGCCACATATCCATAAAAGCCTAGCAGCCAACAGTATTATCTTTATTCAGAAGAAGTATAGCACTTTGAAGGTTCAGAAACATATATAAAAATTGGGTTCTGAAATGGTCATTTTTCCCTTCTGCTATGCCATTATAGCGATCAGCCAAGCTTCTGCAAGGTAAATACTTTTGGAAAATAAGTGGAAATTTGCTGCAAATCAGTCCCTTTTGTGCATGGCCACAGGAGCATGTTGAAATGTTTGGACACTAATACCCATTCATTTTCTTGGCTCCATAAATAAAAGCCGCCAGCTATGTGGCGGCCGTGAAATGGTATTCTTCAGGACCCAGCAGGAAGCCCCATCCTTATTACCACTGCAGGGGGCAGGACAGGCCCAAAATAGCAAGACAACTAAATCAAGACATTTTCAATGTCTAACAAAATGACTGTGGTTTAGAGAGAAGCAAAAGGTTGGAAAAAATTGGACAGCTTTTATACTTAGCATAATACCTTTGTTAAAAGAGTTCAGATAAGAAAANAAAAAAAAAAGAAAAAAAAGCATAGGCATATTTCTGAATATCATTTAAAATATGCAAAGACCTGATGGAACCAGAGACAGAGCACGGTGCTGTCTGGAAGGGCATCTTGCTTGAGTCATATTTTCCAAATGGTAGCCCATGGTTCCTAGTAAATAGTGTCTTCTGGCAATGTTGTTGTTTCTTGGGTGTTGATGGAATCAAAAGGTTTGAAAGGAGACACTGGAAATTTGTTAGTAAAATTTGAAATCTCTTTTGGTCCACAAAAATTGTAAAAAAAATACGGTACTTATATGGAGGAAAGGTTTTGGAGTAAACCCTTCATTTTTTCTACAGGTTTACTTAATTTTTGTGGGTTTACTATGCCAGGCAATATGATCTAGATTTTGGCATAAAAACATCCTGGAGAGTCTCAGTCAAAATAAATATGGTGGGCTTCAGTTAAATGGGGTATTTTAAGTGTTCAGAAGATCAGTTCAGGGGATATTTTGTGTAAGATAATGAAAGATTAGACTGTTGAGGTTTTAATCAATTCACAGTTCATTGCTGTACTCAAAACCCAGTGTTTCATTCTCTACAACCACACCACTAAAATAGATATGGGAGAAAGGTTATTTTTATTTTAATTTTATTCATTTGTGATTCTGATTATAAATTTGCTGAAACAAAGTTGAAGTAAGGATATGCCTGACATTCACATTTCAGTGAGGCATATATGTGGGTATATACCTATACATTTATATTTGTACATAGAAGTTTCCACACATTTTGGGGAATTAAAACAGTTACTTGGAATGTCTCATTATGGAGGGAAATATTCGGTGTTAGTGTCAAGAGAAAATAACCATTTTACCTGAACATTAAATCTACTTGCACTGCAGAGGAGAAATTACTGAGGTACAAAATGTCAGGGAAAAATGAATTCATTGTATTACTGAGTATTGTCTTGTAGACTAACCAAGGGCTTTTGATAATAAAGCCTGAAAATGAAAAAAGGGGGACCCACAGTGACGGGTCAGTGCTGCTTCCATCTTCACTGGGACTTGAGACTTCCACCAGGATCAAACTCCATGACCATTCCAACTTTATAATGTTGGCTTTCCTAGCTCCACTCCAGAGTAATCCAGACTGTCCAGGGAAGTTTGTATACATGAACGGAGTGGCTCATATTTGATTCTTTCCTTACAGGCATAAGAGAGAGAACTGATTGGCTCTATGTGGCTCAAGAAATTCCAGTCTGAAGAGTAAAACCATGGTCTATGGAAAAAAACCCTTGCATGGTTGTGTGCAAGGGATTGAGACCACGTATCCTTATGCTTAGACATAGATACATATGGTGGCTTACACAATCAGAACTCTGCTACAAGTAAGGACCCCCAAGTAAGAAAAATGAAGTCTACTTGTTGTCTTTTCTGCAGTAATTGAAAGAAGCATTAAGGGGGCAATCCTGGTTGTAGCTGGTAAAGACACAAGGAAGTTCCTATGGTGTCCTTGTGGATGTGGAACCCAGTGTGCTCCACCCTGTAAGATCTCAGCATCAGTTTTGTTTCACCTCCTGCCTGAGTGGCACAGGTTTTACCAGGTTTCCTTGCCCAGAACGGGCAAGTTGTGCATCCAGAGTGGTGGTGACCATAAACCTGATCCTCATGCACTGGAGCACAGGTGGCCTTGTGCTTCCCACCACACCAGTAACTTCAGGCACACCTTTGGGGCACTGAAGTGACCCAGATACGTAGGGCTTCTGGCTGCCCAGCTGTACCACTCACCTTCCTGACCTCCCAGGCTGCAAAAGCAAAGGATCAACCAGTCTACAAAAGAAAACGCAGCAAAGGATCATTATCATAATTGACACTACTGAAATAATTCAGACATTAAGCCTGTAATCTCTGCTGCTGTTTGTATCTGCTTCATTTAAAAGTTACAAGGCCAAAATTCATTGAAACCAGTGGAGGTAAGAGGGAGTTAGGGGGAAAACCACCCATTCACTTACTTCCATTTTGGCCTGCTGAGTGCCTGAGAAAACCTTGCCAAATCCTTTGAAAGCTTGTATTTGCAAAATGAATTCCAAAATAATTAACATTGGAAGTATGATTTAACAAACTTACATTTGATACGTGGTAGGAATAATACCTGGAACATCTTTCTTATGCTCAGCCTTTTATGGCTCAGATTTTAATGATCCTAATAAACATTAGCTTACCTAATAAAAACTCTAGTATTTTGGAGCTGATGCACAGTATGTTAACTGCATCTGGTGTCAACTGGAGCTAATTAATATTTTTATAGGTGTCTTCTCTCCACTATGGTTTAAACGGAAATATTGTGGGGTGCTTACATCAAAGCTGGAGGCAATTGAGAGCTGTGCTTGCTTCCCAGGCTGAACTGATAGCAAGTAGACCAATTTTTATAGGATTGTAAAAGCTGACTGTGGCTGGGGTTCATGCAGAGAAGCACTTTTCCCTGTAGCTCTCACAATTCAGCATTAATGCTCGGGGCTTGTTTGCTGCGAGGTGGCTGGTGAGATGGATGGAGGACAGCGGACAGATAAACTGGCAAATAGTTCTGCCTAGACTTAGACAAAGCACACAGTGACCCAGACAAACCACACTTTTTTTTCCTCTCCCCCTCCTTCTAAAGGCTTTAAAAATGTGCTCTATCAAGCATTTACTTGTGGCGCAGATAAGATTTATCTAACAAGACTGGGCTAAAATTAAAAAGAAAGATGAAATAGCACAAGCGGTGCTAATATGTGTTCTGAAGCGTACCAATCGGCCAGTGCAATGTCACAGCCCTGGGCTACATTTGCAAGTGGTCGAGCATCTCCTTTTTAAAAGGTTAACCTACAAAGAGCACACAAGCCCCTCTCTATGAATATGGGCAAACACCCAGGGAGCTCCACAACAATAAGAAAATAATGACATCAACCTGACCATGCTTAAGTACATAACATGCTGAAGGTTCACGGTTGTGTGGCCTGGAACAATAAAGGAAAAATAAAGAAGCCTGCTTGGTAGGCCCCAGCTGTTATTAGCCATGCTGTGAGATCAAGGGAAGGTATGATATGGGCTGCCATTTCAATTGAGACCAGGTTAATCTCTCAATTTGTGGAAAAGAAAAACTGAAAAAAAAAAAAGAAAAAAACAGGCAGGGAGAGAAAGCAGTCTTCACTCCACAGTGCTACATATGGGAGAAATAACAATATCCCTATTTACATAATCTGTCTTTAACCCTTTCCTAATAGAGACTTAATTTCCTAAGAGTCACAAACTACAGATTTAATTTTCCTGCCCCCCGAAATGAAATATCAAACCTTTGTTGACTGTTTCCCATTGGTGCTGCCATCGTTTGTGGCTGACATCCAATGCTGCTGAGGCTTACCCAGGGGGAACCTCTCGTTGCTGCTGGAGGATCAGAACTCGCTGTAAAGACCTATGGATGCCTCTGGTTTTCTGTCACTAATCTGTCTCTAGCACTGGATAAGTAATTTAAAATTTGTCCCATCATTTACAGGCATGAAAGATGGCAAATCATACCAAGCTCTTTTACCAATGCTCTCAACTAACATAGTGCAGTTTTCAAGTGAAAAATAGTCCTGTTTTGTGTGGCAGTGGTGTGTGGAGGCAGTGTGGGGCTCGCTGTCAGAGATGGTTTTCTTGTGTAAGAGCCTGTACTGATGGAAGCAGTGAGGGAAGTCCAGACTCCTCCAAGGTCACCCTCCAGCCTCCCTCCTTGGGACCCAGGTCAAGCCAGGATTTCCAGCAGGTCCCTGCAGACTTGGAAAACTGAAGTAGAATTGCTTTAAGATTATAATCTATGAAATAATATCCTGGAGATACTGCATTTTACTGTTTGTAGTTTATGATATGTAAGCCAGTACGTGTGCACAGCCCATGAGGCTGCTGTAGATGTTTAACTTCTGACTGCTGTCCTCTGCATCAGCCCTGTGCAGTCAGGGGAGATTGCTCCTTCCTCCAGAGCATCTGAGCATCATCACAGGAGATGAGTTAGGGGAAGAGGGGCCCTGGAGCAAGGGCTGAGGCCGCGGTGCTGCTGAGGCTGGGGAGTGGGCAGGGAATGCCCAGTGCATCCGAGGGAGCCAGGGGACCGTGCACAGCCTGCCAACATTTAGAAAGTCACTGAGCTGCTGACCCAAGAGCAAGCCTGAGGGAAAGGACCCACTTTGTTAGGACACAAGAGAATTTTACCCAGTTCTTCACTCCGTTTTCTGGGTTTAATTTTTCTGAGTTTGTTTTCTTTTGAAAGAGTTCGTTGGTCTCGTGCCTGGTTTACACAAAACTCTCCCTGGCATTTAAAAAGATAGCACTGGGTTCTTGGGTTTCTCTGAAGAAAAAGATGCAGCAGAGTCATCTCAGAACTGCTCACTCAGCATCACAGGTACTGACTGATTAAAAACTGGTGCTTTATTTTCCAGGTATCCCAGTGATTTGAATGAGTTAAAATAGCTGAATGAAGCTGAACAAGGGCAGAGGGAAAATAGGAAGGACGTGGCAAGACAGAAAATATGTCCCTAAAAATCCAGGTGAGCAGAATAGCCACTCTGCAGTCACTTTTCACTGAGTTACTGCTATGTCCTCTACCATCCTCAGAAGGTTGATGCAACTGTAGTAGCTCCATTTATTATTTTCTCTCAGATGAGCACATCTCAGGTTCATATGACTTCACATTTTAACATTTCATTGCTAGTTCATGACTTAATCGCACCTTTAACTATTTAAACAAAAAATAATTTCCATGTAGATCCAGATTACACTAATTTTGTTTAAAAGTCTTAATAAAGGAAGGAATATCAGAATTTGTTCCTGGAAGATGCCTGGATGGGATTAGTTTTCTTTTATTACTGTAACCATGGTGTTTCTATTTTGAAGACTATGCCTTTTAGTATTGCCTGTTGGTATTATAAAGTATAAATTATTGCAGATAAGGAGCTATATTGATAGGCTTGTAAAGTTATTTGCATTTTCTAACTGCAGTAATAGGGTTTTAATGAATGGTCTTCTGTTAAAAAGTGAAGATGGGCAGGATTTGCTTAAAATATTAATGGTGACCAACACCTCTGCATGAAAGCTTTTGGTAGAGATTCTTTAGCATTTTCATTTTGCTTGAGATCAGTGACTATGTTAGAACCTAAAAATCTATATATCTGTAGAGAAGTTCCCCTTCTTTTTTTTCTGCCATATTCATTTTTTTCATGTCAGTAAATACTGAAGTTTAAAGGACTTGAAAGCATCTGTTTGTTTCCATTTCTTTTTCAGTATTAGATGAATTCATTAAAAATATATTTCTGAAACTGTAAGGCCAAAGTGGTCAAACAGTGCTTAAAACCAACATCCTCTCCTTAGGCTCCTGTGTACTCATTTTTCAGAACTATTCAGCCTGTGTCTGAGCTATTCCTTCTGCAGTAAATATTCTTCCCTTCTCACTGGGCTCAGTAGCTCACTTCTTTACTGAACTGACAGAGCTGACTTCATCTTTGCCAGATTTATGCAGCTTTCTTGAGGAAAGACTGTGCTCATATCCACTGAGCTCTACGTGGTCTGTGGCTACATCCCTCCTGTACCCATTGTGTCTGTTCCTCAGTACTTTAAATTCAACACTTTCAGATTATAATGAAAAACTTCCCGATGTAGAGTTTGAATTTTCATTGCCTGTGTTATCAGCAGGGAACATCGTGGAGTTCTAGTGCCTGAATGAGTTCTGTGAGTTACCTGTAATGTAAAAAACCTCAGCAGTAGCAGGGATATCACATTCTAATTAACCATGATATTCTTGCACAGATAAAAATAAATCTATAACCCACATCTTTTCCTGCTTACAAACTCCTGCAGCAAGAAGTTGTGTTCCCAATCCTGGATGTGGAAACATCTGGCATGGCTTCCTTTACCTTTGTAATGTGAGGAGTTGCTTCTGGATCTCCATTATAAATTAATGTGCAGAGAGTCATTAGAAAACATTTCTTTTGTTTTGTTGCAAATAGTTGCCAGAACACTCTGAATCATATTTTATTCACACTGCACTTCACAGCAGTGCAGGCAGGTGTTAAATAATAATAGAGTTATGTCAAATGGCTGGGTGGTTCAACTGGGAGAAGCATCCAAAAGTTCCAGATACTTATCTGGAACCTTCCCAAAGAATGTTGGTCTGGAAACTGAGCTTAAAAAATATAATTTAAAAAGCTGTTTTCTAAAGCAATCACCTTTTTGTGACTTGTAAGGTACCTTAATGTATAGAGGTTTGAGTTCCTGGAAATAATTCCATACTCTTTAATCAAAGGTATATGTAAAGGAAAGAATTCAGGAATTGCTGACTTTTAATATTAAGTTGCTTGGTGTTTCCTGTTCCCATTACAATCAAAAGTACTGAGGGGAAAATAATCAAGAAAGTACCTTTAAAAATATATATCAGAAACTAGGAAAACTCATCTTATTTCTTTTAAACAGTTTATTAAATTTGTTCTAATATAATAAATAATCTAATTTTTTTTCTTATTCTAAGCTGCTCTTGTATGCACACACATGATTTGAAAGGACAGCAAACTGTAAGACGAGAATACATCAAATTTTGGTAAGCAGAGTGTTTTACTGACAGCAACAAACAGACTTTTATCCATTATTTTTGTACTTATGAGGCTTTTGGCTGCTTTTGAAGACAAAAGTTCTGGCTTTTCTGAACTGGGGAAAATTAAGGTTCAGTTATAGAACACCCCAAATGAGTCCTTCCTTTTGAAATCACTCTAAATTTTCCAGTAGGTGAGTTCAGAACAGAACCCAGATTTACTGAGTAAGGGCTTGGAGGTCTCCAGTCTGAATTTTCTTGTCATGAAGTTTTGTTCACGAGCAGTGGGCTACCACGTTAAAACCCTCAGCCTGTGGCTTTTAGGGGGCATTTTTGCTGATGAGAGATTTGAGTCTAGAATACCCTGTTTATATGTGTAATATCTTTGATTATGCTTCCAGAATAAACAACATATTTCTCATTTCCCTCTGGGATGGACGATTATTGTAGTGGTGAAAACAGGGTGATTGTTCCCTGCTCCCCCCTCCCCACATTTTCTCTTTGGACTTCATGTAAAAATAAGATACCGTTGGTGCTGTATACAAGTGTGAGACCACCAGCTAATTTTGCATAGCCCACTGAACAGTTAGATGGGAATTGCTCTTCAGGGTGTTCTCTTTGACAACAAACAGAAGCCTCAAGTCTGTGTTTGGCTGCAGTTCAAAAAAATTACTAAGGAATCGTACACACTTATGTATATGAATACAAGCAATTGCACATTCCCATACAGTAAGCTTTGCAACCACAGTTATTAACATTTTTAAATGAGTAAATGCAAATAAAATGACTGAGTAATACATGTTATGTTAAGATCAGCTATATGAAAAGCAAAAGGATTAAAAGTTAATTTCATCCTTTTTAATTCAAGGGACATATAAATGGCATTCTGGGTAGAGTCAACTCCTCTTTTATCAGTCCTTTGATGCTGCTTTCTCACTGATTCAGTTGTTCAAATGCTACCTACATAATAAAATCCTGAGTTAATTTACTAAGATTTTACACCAGTGCAAATGAAAGAAGGGAAAGTGCTAAACAAGGCAATTAGCACTCTGTTTAGTGCACTCCCAAAATAAATGTAGGCAATTTACAATTTGGCAAATGGTACTCTATCCGGATCCAAGTCATTTCAGCCTAAGGGGCTGGGGAAGTTCATTAGGGGTGAAGGGAAGGGTCTTTGTTTTGCTTTGCTTTTTAACTGTATGGATATATATATATACACACACATACAAATACACACGTTGCTGTTAAGGTCCCCCCCATTTCACCGTGCAGCAACAGATGTGACCCCTCCTGGGGTTATGAGGATTCCTGGTGGAAAAATGTCAAGCTCTGTGCTCACACTGTCCACATAAAGGACCTCATTTATGGTGATAATGCTCTTTCCAAAGTGAGGGAGTCCAAAATTGGCAACTCACTGATAACCTCCTTTGTGGCTTTCTTGCCATGATGGTTTTTTGTGTACTTACATGTTTATTATCGCTGGAGCTGTTCAGATCAGATCTGTGAACCTGGGAATGTCCTGAGTGAAATGATAAGATAAAGCACTCTGCAACTACAACTGACTCTCTTTTTAATTGACAGGAAGGCTGCACTATGACTTCCATGTTTATTCTTGTAATCTCCTTATTAATGCAAAAATAATAGCTGTTATTAATGCAGGATCACAGCCAGCATTAATATTTAAGATGTAAGAATGAAGGAGGTTAAATACGTGTTTATATTAGTTTTAAACAAAGAGCTTTGCAAAACAGTTAAGGCAAGTAATGATGACCAAATTCACAGTGAGTGTGTGCAGTGTGAAATACCTGCTATGTTCTGGGGTTTAAATACATATTCTTAATGGGACAAAGGTCTTTGATGAGTCTCCTGCCTTGTCATGCCATTGTCTCTCTGAATTGCTACTGTTTCTTGTGAAAGAAAATACGGATGAAGATCCTAAACAAAACATGTAATATGCTATGATATTAGCACTGATTTATTATTTTTTTGTTTATTCAGTCTGAGGAGCTCTTTTATATGATAGATCATAAGGTAAAAGCATTCTTTTGTGCCCTCTAGCTGCTGGTTGCACAAATGAAAGAAAGAGGGAGAAAACAACCCTGTGATTATTAAATTCTCCTCATCTTTAGGGTTAAGTACCCTGGCTAATAAAGATCTCTCATGAGGATAAAGTTTCTTTCTTGGCAATGTCACATCCATTTAAGTAAAAATCATCTGGATGCTTTCAGGGATTCAAGCTGTTACCTTTACATAAAACATCTACACCAATTCTTTGTATTGTTTTTATCCTCTGAGAAAGTCTGACATTGCATTTCTTGGTTAAGCAAACCTCCCACTGAGGGCAGGCTGTGGGATTGGGCCCTTTTGTGCTATAGAAACCTGTTTCACAAGAAGGAAAAGAATTGCTTATGTGTTCTTGGAAAAACTTAATATCATGAAAAACACTATTTCAGACAGTGACAATTCAACCTGATCTTGTACAGAGCAGTCATTATGACCTTTTTCAGACTTGTTTTTGTTAGCATCACATTTGCTGCTGATCTTTGCACCCAAACTGTTTCTTTCTGTTTGGCAGGTTGTTCTAATAATGCATTTGTTAAGACAAACAGCTACAGTTTCTGCATTGTTACAGCTTATAAAAAATTACTGTATTTTTTTTTTAATTGTTCTCTAAACAGCCTCATCACCCAAGACCTATTGTATATGCCTAAGGTGTTTGAAATGTATTACAGGCCAAAACACCTCTGATCTTTCCTCTGCATTCCATTGGGGTGTGTGCAAATCTGTGTTTGTGCAGGCTTACTTCCCAGCAAAAAGGATCTACTTTCAGCAGTAGTAAGAACTTGATAACTTGTTAAGCACTGGCACGGATCACCAAGGGAGGAGGCAAGTCCCTGCTGCTGCGGGTTTTCACTGGGAGGTCAGACAAATGCGGCAGGAGGAGTTCAGGTGCCTGCTCGTGCCCTGAGGCAGGTGCGCGGTGCGGGAGAGCTGCGGGAGTCCCTCTCAGCGGGCTGCGTGTGTGGCTCCGTGCCCCTGTGAGCGCCGGGGCAGCTGAGTGAGCGCCGGCCCTGCAGCCCGCGGCTGGACGGCTGCCGCCCCTCGAGGCTGGAGGCAGGGCGTGACACCGCTGCCCATCCCCGCCTCAGGGGCAGAGGAGGAGGCTGGTCAGCCTCCCGGCAGCCTGGCAGCAGGCTGTCCTCTTAGGCCGCGAGTTTAGTGTACCTTTTCACCCTTGCTCATGATCGGTTTAGGTGGGCATTTTCCTTCTCAGAGCTGAACCTTACATAATGTGGAGCGAAGCGGCCTTCGCTGAGCTGAACGTAATGCAGCAGCGCTGAAAACACATCTGAATCTCACTCACATGTCAGGAATGGAAAGGGAAAAGCCCCTTCTCTTGGCATCAAATGTTAGCTGTTATTTTTTGTTACAGCCTTGCTATTTCATCAAAGGTAGGATTGCAGAGGAATACCTGTGACCTCTCTTTGTCCCTGTGATACATACGCATTTTTTTTGTTCCTTTCCTGCAGACTAAATAAAACTAGGAAGGAGCCATGCAAGGTAAAAAGGAGGAGCATAACTTCTGAAGAAACTGTTTTGCTCTCCTTCAGATTTTTCCAATATTGTTTTGAATCCATTTTTTCACTGTTAAGGGAAGAAGAAATACACCCCAGCCAGTCTTGTGTTCCAACTTCTTTACCTTTGTCTGCCTAACTCAGCTGGTATTTAATTGGTCAGCAATAGGAGGGAAGTCTCCTTTGAGGTAATGAATATTGACTGTTTATGTTGAAATGTCACTGTGAAAAGAAAGCCCAGCACCAAAGAGGCGGAACTCAGTGTGAGAGTTTCAGACACAAAGGAGACACCAGCAAAGCACAGGCATTGAAAAGCAAAGCAGCTGAAATTCAAAGAAAAGATGAAACAGAAATGGGCTACATGTGTGGGAATTTTAAGCTGTCAGTTGACAGGTGAAAAAGTCATTATTCCACCTGTTAGAACTAAGTGTAATTGCTTGTTTTTCCTAAAATAACACAGAGGCCATGACTCATAATTTTTTTTAATTGAAAATTTGTTTAAACTTATTTGCAAATACTTCACTTTTTCTTTTGAGGTAAGTGGATTAAACTCATTAGCCAATTTTTCTACCTCGGACACGTGAGAGGGAAAGTACCACATTTTCTGTGTTGTATTGGGAATTAGATAATCAAATCTTGCATTCAGCCACTTGCTTTTTGTCGTGAAGCAACTGGAATAGCAACTTTGGGGTTCGACATGCAAGTTTATCATCCATTCTATAGCACTCATTGATCTGGAATGAATAAAGGCTGTTCTCCAGCATCAACCCACTGCATGATGTATGGCCTGGAAGTTTTTGCTGCTGCATAAAAGCTGTTCTTTGTTCCCAGTTGCGTAATAAGGAATTGTATGAGGTTCTGATATATTTTGAGCCGTTTCTTATCTCGATGGCATGGCCATACCAGCAGATTTCTAGGATCCATAATTCAGTTTTGATTGTTGAACTGTTCTTTCTCCTCTGTCATACTCTTTTGTGGTGACCTTTAGAGAACTCTGCTGAATAGTTTTTGCAAAGTTGACCCACTGCTATGGAGTATAACCTCCAGTTGTTCCATTTTGTTCATCTGAGTCATTTAGTATTAAGCTTTGATACACAATGAATTTTTTATTTTTAATGTAAACACTGACTTCATTGTTTTGGGTAAAATTTACTATGATAGAGTTTAATTTATGTACATTCTTCTGGCTTAGGATCTTCATGGATATCAGTCAGGGGCTGAGCTCACCATATTTAGTCATAGATATTGTTTCTACAAACAAGAAGTCTTCTTTTTACATCCCCTCTTGTTTGATTCTATATTTCATAGTAGGAAATCCCATTAAACATCTTTGGGAAAGCAAGAGTAAATAAGGAAAACCTCTTCTAAGTCAGTGTGTCTTAAACAAAATATATTGCAAGCACTTTCCGCTTTTTCTGTGGAAAAATGCTCAAAAAACTTAGATCATTTTGAATATACCTTCATATTAAAACCAATATTTTTTATTCTAAGTAGACAAGATTGAATGAATGGTGCAAATATTCCTTCAAAAATCTGAGCCTTTATTTTCAAATCTCCATTTTAGCTTTGGCACTTAAAATATTCATGTGGTGTTTTTAAAATGTTCCCTGAATCAGACAAGTGTTTGAATCCAGTAGGCTTTTGTTTTTTATTTTCTCTTGGTGAATCATTGAACAATTTCTGCTTTAGCTTCAATCTGGGCCCATTCACACAATGTGTCCATCTGAAATATCCTGCAATCCTGCAAACAGTAGGCTCCTTTAAATAGAAAAGTAGCACCAGGATCTGGACTGTAAACAAAGCATTAAATGAATTAAACATGTAGGAAATATCTGCAAAGAAGGGAGCTAAATTTTGCTACCGCTACCATTTTTCTACAGTCAGCAAAGGCTTTGAAAGTTAATGCTTTCTCCAGCCAGTCAGAATTCCCAATGGGAGGGCTGTGATCTCCCACAAAAGTTGGGATGAGCGGGCAGCGTGGGGAGGCAAAGTCAGCAAAGGTGATCTGTGTGTGTTTGGTTCTCACCTGTGCTTTGGGTTTTGGGGTCTTTTCCCCAGAAGCTTCCAATGTCTGTAGGGAACTTTCTGTATGTCCAAAGGACAAGCTGCTTTCTTTGTGTATGGAAAAATAGCCCAGGCATTACCTGAACCTCCTAATTTGCTCTCTTGTGCATTTAAAAAAAAAAAAGTACATACAGCCTAGCTAGAAATTAATTTATTTTTACCATCTGAAACACTGAAGCTAAATATACAAATATATAAATATAAAAATTAAGTTTTGCAGTAATTCTCTAGCTTGGAGAAATGAATGAGCTACCCTAGCATCCAATATCTCCCTTTGCTGTTAATTCATTTTCTTTAAAAAGAACCCCAGGCTATATTCTTACATCTTTATTGCCTTCTCTTAAAAAAAATAATTGAACTTTTCATGATTAAGGTCCTCAAAATACTGATCTTTCCAGCAAAAGATTATTTCATATCTCACTGTGTCATTTCAAAATACTTAGCTTTGGACTTACATTACTTTGTTTTGATTTTGTATGTCTACACAAATGGAAGATAACATCTTTAGTCACAACTCTGTGTTATGCTTGAACTCTAACCTGTGACATTCACCTAGCTCGATCTAACAAGCTTTGTGCTCCCTGTCCAGATGAAGAGTGATACTTCTTCATTAGCAAGATCAGTTTCACCTTTAAAAACCCTTTGCTTCCCGTTTGCATTAAGCCAGATTGAGATGTCTTGGGTCATGATGACATTTCAGGAGTATTCAGAAGCAAAAGAGGAAGTCATTACATCTGCAGTTCACCTGCAAAGAAGATGTCATTAAAAGAGGAAGCAAAATGAACCCCTGTCAACTTGTTAGGGCCCAAAAGGTAATTCTGCCATCATATATGGAGCAGGGTAGGATACAGAATCCTATTATTGCTGACACCAGATAACTTGCTGGTGTAAAAGGTTCTCTTTTCCAGAAAAGTTCAGGTGATACTGAATTTATTAATGTGTCAGTTTGGGGAGACGTGATGTCATTTCTGTTGTCTGCAGAGATGAAAACTGGAGTGTCCTTGCTCCTGTCAACACACAATCATCTTAATTTCTTCCACTGTGCACCTCGTTGCCATCTGTGGAGGGGAGAGCAAGGGATGAGGGTGAAGTGTCAGGGGAGATGCCTTTTTAAAACAACTACCACTATTTGACATTTATCATTTTAACCTGCTTTTTTCCAAAACACAAATTTATTACACCAACATTTCTGGTGAATGGTTGGCCTGATTCTGCCAGGATCCAGTTCCTATGAGTTGAAGCATTACCTGATATTGTAGCTTTAAAGAATCAGGATTTTGTTCTTCTCCAATAATCACCAATTCAGAAAAGATAAATATTATTCTGTTTTCTACTTGATGTAAAGTCTAGCAACTGCATTACACTCGGTGTAACTGAACAGACAGTTGATTTTCAGGCTGTAAAGGTACCTGATACAGTTCTGCAGAAACAATTATGTTACTAATTTCGAGTGGGTACAAGTCTGAATCATGTCCGTTATTTCAATTAAAGTGGATTTGTTTTTTTTAAACTAAAACTGGCATCTTCTTGAAAGAGCCTGGTTGTAGAAATATGGCAAAATGTTTGTTTTTAAGAAATAGGCGAATCACTTTTCAGCTGTGTTGCATAAGGATACTTTCATCCCGAAACATTTTCTCTACCTTTTCTATCTGGAGCTGAAGAAACCAGGCTGAACCCATTTAATGAAGATGCTGTTACTAGAAGGGAACATTTTCCAGGTGAAAAACATTTTCTCTTGGCCTCAGAATGTAATCTAGAGTTTTTGTATGAACATTGTAGTAACAGGAGATATTTTCTTTCGGTTCCAAGGCGTCACGTGCTGATTCTGTGCAATGCATTTCAATGTGGGTATTATAGCAACTCATCTGATACTGATCTGAATGGATTTTTGAACTGCTAATATTTCAGATTTGAACTGCTTGTACTTCAGTTGATGATCTGAGCATTCCACAAATACCAGAACTAGCATGTTTACCGCCCTGCTGCTGATTGATATTTCCTAATGAAAAAAGCACCTGCAAAAATGATAAAGGAAAGTTACTAATTGGTTTAACTTAGGCCAGCCACTTCATATTTTATAAATGAGGAAACTTTTAAGGAATTGCTGCTGGAAGCCATCTGCTAACTAAAAAAAAATAAATGATAATCATCAAGTTCCACGTGCCACTTAGAGCAAGTATCATCAGAAAAAAAAATACAGCTGCTTACTTTGAAATAAAAGCAATGCGGGAACTCAAATTCAAAGCCCCAAATAATCATCTTTATAATATAAAGTGTTAATCAGTTTGGTATACACAAACCTGTCAGCAGGTCTGGACTCTTTCTCTGGATATCAGAGAGAAAACTTGTGGTCACTTTTAAGAGCTGCTAGTAGAATTTACAATAGCAAATAATGATTTATTATTCCTTCCAGGACTTCTCACATTTCTGTTCCCAATTCTGCTTCCCTCCTCATCATCGTTTTTTCAGCTAAAACTGTATCAGGCTGGGAAATGCTCAGGATGTGTGTTTTCCTCTTGTACTGTGCATAATTTTGCAAGTCATTAAACCTTTGTTTCTTGTCTTTTCTAACCTTCTCAGTAACCTATCTAAACAACTCTCAAAGGAAAATGAGTCAATCAGGAAAGAAACAGCTCTAATGCCAAACAGAAAAAAAAAACCAAAACCAAACAGAAATAGAAATAAAAAGGGAGAAGCTTTCACTGAAGGAATGCAAGTACAACCAACTTCAGGCTCCTTTAAAGACATATACAATGTTTTAATTTATTTCTACTGCTTGTGAAGTTCTACTGAGTCTGAAAGGTTACTCATGTGTGTAAAATTAAGCACACTGAAGAATGTGGGAATACTTCAAGCTACATTTTAATATGAAGGATTCTACATAAGCACAAAAGATGAGATTCTTCTTGTAAGTTCAGAATAAAGACCTGCAGAATGAGCTGTTTTGTACAAGTAAATGCCAGAGACCACATCATGCTGTAACAAGGGCCCATCCTGTTTACCATGTTGGCATGGCAGTCCCGAGAAAATTAAATTTCCTTCACTAGAAAGACATACTTTCTTCCTGTGCTAGCAGCACTTTGGTTGTGTTATGTGCAGCAGGACCATTTAGAACAACTGGGTTTAAGCAGTGCTGGGTGTTTTGTCAGGGTGACAAAGGGGAATTACATTGCACCCATATATGGCACACAATGCTTGGACAGCACGTAATATTCTCTGTGGGTAAAGTTCACTTCTGGGCAGAAAGCCAACAAAAGGCTCATGCACCACTTAAGTCCCACTTAAACCCTATTTTGAAGGCTTAATAGTACACAGGCCATGTTCTGGCCTCTTGCCCAGGAGTGAATTTTACCATGTTCGATCCCCTCTCTCTGCATGCAACAGGGGCAAAAGGGCACCGCCTTTGTGCTGGGCAGGACACTGATTTCTGGAAGAAAACACCAATCTGCTCTCCTCCAAAGAAAGCCACAAATCCACAGAACAACATCTATCCTGGTTTGTGGCTAATCCACCTTCCCTGATGCAGTGAGAGGTCACACGAATTCAAGAGTTGTCCTACAGAGCCAGGAATCCACCTAAGGACTGGCACGTGGCTGGGGTGGGGACTTCCCTCCTGAGCTGTTCAAGATCTTCAGCTGTCCTTTTCTGAGCTTGGATTAATTTTACCTCTGTGGTGACCGTTGAGAAAATTTTTTCTCTGTCATTTGAGATTTCTGTGCTTGCGTAGGCTGAAGTCTAGAGGGGAACTGATAATGCTTTCTTGGACAATGCCTGCAAAGTTGTTTTCCATTTTAAGAGCTTGTGACATGCACCAGTGTCCAAATGACTGTTCTACTGTCACTGAACAGGAGGAGATGACCTATTGCAACAGCATTCTGCATGAATAATTTTCCATGTTTTCACTGTTACTTCACATTTGAATGTGCAGTGTTACAGTAATACAAACTATATTAAACTATTCCTAGAAAATAACTATTCATGGTTATAATTAGCTTACAGTACTTAGTATTTTGACCTGATCTACTGTAGAGTTCTCTGCAAGGTTGGGGGCTAAAGGTATTATTTACTTGCAGGAAGTTATAAAAACAACACTCAAAGTGCAAGATTTCATATTAAAGATGAACATCATCAGTCTTACAGCTTAGACTTCATGTATGTTGTTCTTGTATTAATTAATGAAAACTCAACAAGCAGAATTATTTTGAGATACGGCTTTCTGTGAATGGATTCCAATCCATACTGATTAAGTAGATTGGAAATATTATTTCCTGATCAGATTTTTGTAAAAATGCATTTCCTTCCTAATTAGCAAGCAGAACACGGAACACAGTGAGTATACAGTTCCCTTTAATAATTATTTTATCTTTATTTTTCAAACAGAATAGTGATTTACTTAGAATATCTTTCAGTGATCATTTAAAAGACAGAAGCTTATGCCCATTAAAACACAACTCCTCTCTGAAAACTGACTTTGTGTCACCAAAATACTTGCGAGGTTCAAAAAATATTTTGACACATTTTACTTTTCAATCGTTATAAAAGGATTTTCCCCCTACATATTCTTATTGTGTCTTCATTTCCAGAATTGTTTTAATTAAAAAAAGACTGTTTTGTTACAATGGATTATTTCAACCCACAAAATATCCTATTGTGCTTGCTATCAAAACAAACAGGTGCACCCAGCAGCATGCACGGTATGCAGTGCAATTGAGCAGTTTGTGCAAAGATTTAAGCTCATCTGAACAATGTGAGTTCAAGTGATATGAATTGAAGCCAAGTATTCTGGATGAAGGGCTCAGATCTGAGGGAATCTGGATGGAGCCCAGAACCTGTTGATCTTTGTGGGAATCGTGGGCACTTCATGCTGTATAGGAGATGACAGTCTCTGTCAGGGTTAGTTTCTCAGTTTGAAATACCCATGAATTTTTTGTCAATAGCAGAGTTACTTTTCTATTGAAACTCCATGCTCCCTCCTGCCCACATATGAAAAACTCAGATGTTTGCAGAGATTTCATAAGATGGGAAGACATGGAACCTAAAAGTCAAAGAAAAGATGACTGGTATTTAACTAAGGTTATCTGTGAAGTCTCAGAATGTCTCAATTTCCTATGTGGTTGGCTTCTATGGGTTATATAATTTAATTCCTGGATAGCCAAGTTGCCCAGCATGGCATTTTCATGGAGAAAACACACTTTACAGCAGTTGGATGCCTTCCCTTCCTACAGCCTCAGAGCTGTAATGGTTGGGAACACAAGGGGACAGTGACAAACTAAAATTCTCTTTGCTGCAAGGCAAAGCAACCTGTCCTTTACTGCCAGAGTGTTGTGTGGCCATCTATGAATATTTCATTACTGCTGGGCTGGGGCCACTGATTCAGTTCAGACTCCCAATTAACACTCTGCACCTAACTGTCTGTTGTTATCTCTTTTTACTCTGCTGTGATGTCTTCATTTATCTCAAGTGGATGGTTCCTTTATGTCTCACCCTTCCCACCCTTCTGCTCCCTTCTGTGGTGCTTCAGTGCCTGTAGGTTCCTGTATCCTCCTCCTGCACTGGAAGGAGCTGCTTGCCAGGAGTTCCTGGGAACTCTCTGGAATGGAGTTCAGTGTCCCATTGTCACACCCACATCATAAACCTGGTGACAGTGGGTGAACATTTTCCTAACCTGGCCTGTGATGTTACTTCTTTGTCAGGCCAAACTCCCCAGTTTCTCAAATGGCTGAGAGGTCCCTCCATCAGCCAACCCTCATATCTCCTCTTGTGAACAGTCAGTACACACTCTTCTGGCTCTGATCTGTAATCTCTTCTGGATAAACCTTTATTTGTTCTGATGAACACTGTGCACATCTGTAGGACAATTTTGGTTAGTAATATAAATGCATTCTGGTCACATGCAGTCCAGAAGATCCTGGACACAGCAAAAGATGACTCTCCTAGGATCTCCAGATGCCCCCAAATGAATTGTGGTGTATGGTGATACTAAGCAGCTTCACATATTTTTGATATTAAATTTTTTGAAACTGTGAACTAGGCTGAATTATTTTTTTCTAAGATGTTAAAAATATTTGAAACCCTCTAAATAAGGATTAATGCAGCAGGTACAAACTCCTCCAGCTTGGAGTGAAGTTGGAAAGTGGAAGGAAAGAAGTACTTTCTGAGGTGAAACTCCTAAATAGACAGTATCATTTTTCCCAGTTGGCAGTTACAGTTTGGTGATCCCAGAGTTCTACACGCAAAAATACTTGACTGTCAAAACATACTTCTTGACTAAAAAAAGGAGAAAACATTTCTGCATCTGAGAGGGGAGTGACTACTCAGTGTTTGTCAGCCTCTAGTTCTGGGTATTCATTATGAAATTTTGACTGCACGTCCATGGACAGGTTTTTGGCAACAGGAGATGGTTCAGCTTTGTTGCTACTTTCATTAATTTTACTTCAGTTTTCAGAGAAAATCTCATAAAATACGTGTTTGTTTAGAATCGTGTGCGTGCATGTTGCATGTGCAGGGTCTTTATTTATCTACCACCTTGATACAGAACTTAATGAACCTCTATAAAAGGGTAAAGTGAAGGAAAGTTTCTGCCTTGGAGAGCTGCATTAGGAGTTGCAGCTTTATTAGATAAATTTAATCTCATAGACATTTTGTGCATAATTCTCCATGGACCGGTTCCTTCTGGGTCCTTGCTTTTATTTCCAGTAGTCAAAGTATTAATAGGGTTAAAGGTGCTGGCGTGGTGAATTTATGGGCGACATCTCGCAGCCCCTTAAAGCAGGATCACTAATGGGTGACCTTGAGGTTCGACCGTCCCAGACTCGGGAAGATCAAGTCTCAGACCCCTCCTGCAAGTGCTCTGACCTCTCCATTCTTCCCCTCTATGGCCTAACCTTTCACTCACTGATCTTTGACCAAATTATTAAGCAAACACCTGCTTAGGTCTCTGACCAAAGAGTGTAGACCAGGAGAGCTGCCATAATTCCCAGTGAATTAGGTTTAATGATAACAATAGTGGCCTAAGGAGAAAATCAGGGGGTAGGTTTCCAGTAAATAATCATGCTGCTACAGAGCACATCCAGAACGGACCCTTCAGCAGCTCTCACCTACAGTGAATCAATGCTAATCTATTTGACTGTGATAATAACGGCTTGTCAGCAGATACAGTTTCTTTATTTGACTTGACTAGGACAATGACTAGGTAAAATTTATTTCCTATTACTAAAACAGGACAAAGACTAAGATTAATCCTTTGATCTCAGGGATTTCCCATTGGTAATAATGCAGAAACTGCATTAGTGTTCAACACTGTTGCTAAGAGTAACTGGAACAGGAAAAAAAAAGGCTGAAAAATATCTGATGATGTCAAATGTTAAGCCTGTGTAATGTTATCTGATTTACAAATTGAAGGAATGGTCTGAATCTCCCCACATTTCCTTGGATTGCCTTTTGGCACTTGTGGTGTGATTTTATAAACCTGCATCATCTGAGATTAACTCAAACCTGAGTGGTTCCAGCACACAGATTTTCCCTAAACAGACTGTGAATATTGTTTAAAGACTTTACTCACAAAAAGTGGTGGAATCTGAATTATTATACAATAAAAAGTAGGATAAAATCTAGCTGACAATATTGCAAATTAAATTAAAGGTAACTTAGTGTATATTCATCTCCTGCCTATAAACAGTATTAATTGTTTTTTGGATCAATGTACATCTTTTTCTGTGCACAGGGTTATTCAGGTTGACTGTCCAAGTTTAAACTGATTTACATGGATTGTTACTTTTCATTCCATGACTAGATCAGTTGTAAGATTAAACCTGGAACAATTGGATAGATGGCATGGAGTACATGTACATATTCACTTGAAAACCTGTGTAATTTGTTTATATATAAGTATTCATATTCAGAGAGGCTTTACAGTAGGCTTAGAAAAATATCAGTCAGATATCTAGGAGTGTGTTGCATAAAATCTGCCCTGGACTATGTCCTTAAGCAGACTTGGTGGCTTCTTTTCTGGAGAAAAGAAATGGGATTACTTGTGATGAGGTATTGCTTTGAGAGAGGAGGTGAGTTAAAAGATAATCAATATTCAGTAAAAGTTACAAGGCAATCACTGTAAAGAGTAAATGGATTTTAAGATGATGTTTTTTTGAATTATTTTTCTTTACACAGTCATTAATTAGAGAAACTCAAGACCAGATGATTCCAGCACAAGAGATACTCAGTAAAATGCATTACCTTCTTTTCTGATGTGCCAGTGTACAAGGTCAGATTTTGCCCACGTTTACACAAATCCAGCATCACCAAACTAATTTTCTGCCCTCAGTCATACCAGGCAATGCCACAGATGATGATTTTTTTCCATTTCATGAAAAAATACACAGTCAAGGGCATGACTGAAAGCCCAGTGGAACCAGGAGAAGTCTTCCCTCTGCCTGCAGTGAGCTTGGAACCCAGCCTTACATGGTTGTGAAATAGCCATAAGATATTTGGCCACACACGAATCTGCACTTTGATATACTCTATATTTGTATTTTATGACTACAAAACTAGTTCACTTCACATATTTGCTGTACATTTATCAGAAGATGATGTTAGTGCTTCAGGTGGGTCACATATGGGTCGTAGGTATCTTGGAAGTTACACAAATACAAGAAAAAGTGTAATCCATAATTTTTTCAGTTATTTTATCATAGAATCAATCAAATCTATCTCCCTTCAATGATAGAAAATGCTCTTTATTTAGAAATTAAAGGGAGATGTTTTTCAATATGAAAATTAAAGAAGTAATGTTAATATATGAGTTTATTACTTATTTTTAATGTAGATGTGGTCAGGTTTTACTGATATGTACTTTCAGTTCTTTGTTCCTTATATCATTCTGATGCAGAAAGTAGCTAATTTATTTATAAAAGCAGAAAATATATGTGTGTGTGTGTATGTTACGGGATGTGTTAAAGATTTTCTTACAAACAGAAATGAAAATAAAAATGGTTTTGTCTTTGCTCGTACCTGCTGCTGGTGGTTAAACGTTGCATTCTTTTACCCATAAGAATAGAAAGCATTTGAAATATAACATTATAAACCAAGGATATATGACATGATTTTGTTTGAAGAATGAACTGATTTTGTGCTTATTGATAATTCAAGCAGAGAATTGTTTTAAAATATCACTGCAGGTAGTGCCAAAAGGAAAGTAGGTTCTCTGGCATATGTAAGATGGAAAAAAGAGGGTATTCCTGAAAGAGGAATGCACATCAGTCAAAGGCATCAAATAAAGCTCTTTTTCATATGTAAATGGGAATTTCTAAACTAAAAAGGTATTGTTTTATAAACAGTGAGATAATATTCTTGAAAAAGGTTACCAGTGATTACATAAGTTATCTCTTCCATAAAGAAATTTAGAGCTCATAGTTGCTCTTTTCAATAAAAAGGCTTTTCATCTACTCTCACACAGAAAGCCAAGCTCTGCATTTTAATTAGAGATAATAAATAATTATATTAGGAAACTGAAACTGTTAAAGTCTTTTTGTGGTGCTGTATAGCCCTATTCCTCTCTAAACATGTGAGTATATACATTCAACTTTTGATTCACAGATCACGTTAAAGGAGATAATATTTACATAAATATGATCAATATTCAGGGTCTTTTGACAAGGGCAGAATACCTTTATATGCAGAATAAAGCATCTTAAAATCTGCCCAGTCTACCCAAAATATTAAGTGGCCTGAATATAAATGCAAATAAAGGCAATAACACCACCCCAAAAAATATTATTAAACTAAGGAAATAGGAGGTGACTGGATTCTTCTGGGAAATGTGTTGCCCTTGATGTCAGCAAACTTGGGAGGAAGCCCTGCCAGAGCAAGGGTCTGGTGTTGGGTTTAATGCAGCTGCATCAGCTCTAAAGAAATACTGGAATTGTCCCTGTTGTTTGTGCCTCGAAGCGTAAATTCCTCTTTTTTTTAAAAATCATTATTATTATTATTATTATCACACACAGGGACATCTTCCCTGTGTGAAATTCGTGCACCAGAGTCAAGGGCAGGGAAAAAGCACAGAGGCAGCCTTGCCCAAGTTCTCCCCCCGCCCAGGGAGCAGCTGAGGTTGGGAAAGCAGAGAAGGGAGCCATTAGAGTGGGGCTTGGGATTGACACTGACCTAGGGCTGCCATCCCGCATTGTCCTGCCATCTGCACAGACGTGAACTTTGCCTCCAAAATTTGGCTTCTCAATTAACATGTCCAGCTGGGGGGAGAATTCCGTCATTTGCCTAATATCATTATTGCCACTGCTCTGACATATTAATATTAAAAATATATGTGAACAGATCAAGGATTTGCCTAAGCGCTTCTCTTTTTATTTCACATAATAGGCAGGAGGTGAAAGAAGACACAATATAATTTGAAAAGCATAACCCTGATTAGGCAGTGATTGGTACACAGCTAGAGCTTACATTTAAAAACATTTTCATTATTAGCAGTGCCTGTCAAATATAATGTTTTTTATTTTTTTCTAGCTCTTGTGCAAGTAGATGCAAGGTCATATGATGTTTTGAGGTTTCAGTAAACAGAAAATTATTTATATCCTACCAAGGTTTTTGCAGAATAGACGTCTTAAGATGATACTTTTGCCAGTGGATTTTCTGGTTTTATTGGTGATTTTGAGAAAGCAAGACTCGGGCTTCAGTTGTGTTGTTATGGTATGGTGGAATCAGTGACTTCTCTGGATTAGGCCTTGAATTCTCCAAGCCTGGTTTTACAGCATTTGCAGGTCTTTTCTCCCTCCCAACAGTGGCAACCTAATAGGATAATGAATGAGACCTTAGATGTTGGGGACTGGGGAGATTGGAGATAGGGTGTAATTGTAAAGCTTGGCATGATGCAGCTCCTCTTAAGCTCAAAGATGTTTTAAATGGATAACTAACAATAACATGATATTTATATCCAGTCCCCTCTGGAGAAAATAGCACATTTTCCATACTCTCAGCAGCATTGTACTGCATGCAACATAGTGCTGCCTTCAAAAAATACTTCTAAAGTGAAGAAGTCACCTTGAAAATATTCATATTCTGCCTGAGTCCTGAATTGTTTTCAGTCTATTCATGTGTGTTTACTGCTTACTTTTTATGCCTCAGAGTAATCACATTGAACTCTCAACAGCTTGTGAGTAAAACTAAATCTGCCAATAGCTGGACATGTCTCAGTAAAATCAAAATAGTTCCTTTGAAAATTGCTCCTGTAACATGTTTATAAAAAGTGGGAACTTTTTAAAACATCTCAGTTGCAGGAAAACCTCTTTTTCCTGCAATGTGGAGTTTCTCACGGGTGTTTCCTCACAACTTTTGAAGTTAAGGGTAATTCACTTCTGTGTTACAAGGAGTCTTTTTGGAGTGAGATGAAATGATGCAAGTTTCCACATACTAACATGAGTCTTTGTATTGAATTTAATTTTTCCTGGTCTTGTCTTAAATCCGTATCAGTGCAACACATAGATGAGAACTGATAAATGATAACCATTAATAAAAGTTCTGAGGATTAAACAATTTTTTAGCGCGTATCACGTACTTTTATCATAAAGAAATAGGGCTGTGCTGTCTCTCATTGAAATATGCTTGTCTCTGATTTAATTGTAAAGGAAAGAAATTCAACATCCTTATATTCTAGATGGAGTGGGTGACTTAACGTGTGGCAACTCTGTTAACCCTGACACAATGGAATTCTTTCCAGAGTTTTCCCATGCTGTGCTTTAGTGACATTACAGCTTCTTCCCACAGATTTTTTAACCCTGTCTATTGCAAAGTATCAAGGGCAGTAGAGGAAAAGTACCAAAAGAATTGCAGCAGGAAGCAAATGCCTTGCAGATATTGGCTGCAGAGAGCAGAAATTCAGTCTCACTGTTTCTCCAAACTAACTGCAAGCTCTGGGAAGTTGAGAGTGCTGCTGAGCACACCAAGTCAGGGGCTGCAAGGAGATGAGAACAGCTGATAAACCTATGGCACATTCCCAGCAAGGCAGTTTGTGTCCCTGGGGTGCTTGTGTGGCCTTTTGTGACTTGAAACATTATGAGTATTTCAAGCTGCTTTAAAATCTTGCCTCAAACACATTGGATTTGCTGTTGGATCTCCTCTGTAAACTCTTCCTGCTGAAAAAGTTATTGGGTGGACCAGTGGTGAAATGACTGAGTGATGGCAGGGAGGCAGCTCTGGGATATAGACACTGATATTTTGAGAGGTCTGTAGGCTGGGAATGTGCTCACACACTACCCTCATCCCCTCCACGATCTCTTTTCCCTACTCAGTGAGAACAAATTTACCAGAAATGCTTCAAGCTTGGCTTTACAGCATTTGCAGCTCTCTTCTCCCTCCAGTGCTGTTTTTCTTTGGGAGGTAGATGATATCCCTCCTCTGTTTGGTTTATTTCCCCTGTGAAAAATAAATCTCTTTTCAGAAATGCTTCAGATACTTCCCTGTGAGCAATTCTGTCTTCTGCCTCATGCCCCAAAGGCACTCTGAGCTGAGCTGATTTAAGGATTTTAAAGGAAGACACTGGGAATGTTGATATACCACATAACTCCAAGGCATCTTCTTAAGCATATGCTAAAAATGGATTATGGTTTTTATTCCTTACTCACACTTCATCTTTCCAAATGGCTGATTACGGTTTTCATCTGCTTATTTCAACATCATTTAGTGGGTAAGAGGAGGAAGCACACATCCTGTTCCTGCTCCCATCTTCTAATCCTTACAATATGGTTGTGATCCCACTGTTAAGGTCCATACTTGAGAATTATCCAGGAGCTGGTCTGGGTTTTGGAAGCCAGGGTGTCACATGTAGAAGGGTTGAGCATCAACAAATGCAACTGAAGCTGAATGAACCCTGGACTCTTAGAAGTATCTCCATCTCTATAGTAAAAATAAAGCAAAAATGAATGGAAATCTCTGGAAATGGAAATCTGTGCATTCCTGCTGTTTTCATTCACCATGATAAAGGAGCATCTCAAATAATTTTATTGACACAGGTGAATTAGGGCTAAAAAATTATTAAAAAAATATTTAGGGTGACTTGTCAGCAGGTTTGCCCTACTACATTCTTCACCACTTTGAAAGAGGAAAACATAGAAATAACCTGGTCTAGTGGAAGGGGTCCCTGCCCATGGCAGCAGAGTGGAATCAAATGATCTTTAAGGCCCCTTTTAACCCAGACAATTCTATGATTCTATGATTCTTAGATTGTAGGACATGGAAATTCTTGGAATATGAATCACATCTTTAATTTTATATAAACTCTGGTTCATGGTCAACAAAGTAATTCTTCAATAAATCAAATAGTTGGTTTCTTCAGGCACTTAAAGGTAAGGCTGGGATTAGAGATTTTTCAGAGAACATTGTAAATTTTGCTTTGACAATGCACATTCCAAAAGGAGTTATGAAATTTTCCTGTAGATATTTATGCTAAATCACTGGAACATTATGGGAGAAGCAGCACGAGGACACCACATTTGTGGAAATGACACTTTCAGAATTAATACAAGTCACAAATGTTAAGAGTTAAACTGAAATTGGGATCACATCTGAAGCTGGTCCTTCACCCAGGTGCTTGATTATCTGTGGTGTATTTGTTACCCTACTGGTGTGCCCAAAATCAGGGCTTTTTCTTGATTCAGAATCTCACCTATTATCTGTTACAGCTTAGCAACAATTAACACATCTTCCCACTTCCATGCTCAGTACTTATTCAAATAACTCTTCTGACAGTTTCAAAGGCTGTAACTTCACATTATTTTTTCATCTTTCCCACATGAACTTCTCTGCCTTGGTTTTATTAAATGGAAATGCTACATAACTATCGCGAGGAGCCTCAGACTGAATCTGGACCAGAAGCATTAACTAGCTCAAATGAGAAATACAAACTAAAAAGCTGTCTGTCCATTTTGGAAACATGCAGATAATGTGTGTGTCACTTGAAATTCACATGCATTTGGGATCGGCAAAGAAAAGTAATATACAGCAATGATATCTTTGATCATCGAAAGAACTCAGAAACATAGGAACTGTGTCGAGTGTGGTTATCATCAACCCATTTTCTATTCCCAGTGCACAAATCATTTCATGCATTCTACAACCCAAGCCACGATGCTGGGCTTCAAAAGCAATTTCAGCAGCAAAATAAGGTGCTTTTCTTCAATTTTCAAGCCATTTGTACGAGGTTAGTGTTGTTTACCCACCTGGTACACTGATATTTACATACCCCTTTAAAGAAAATTGGTAGGTATGATTTATGGAGTACTGTAAGAGCACAATTTTCCATGTAGTGCACCTAATCTGAAAGGGCACTTGCAAAGGTCACTCTGGCCATACAAATACCAAGTCTTCTCTTTGGAATAAGTTAGGATATTCATTTTTCTTGGAAAATGTCAGCAGTACCCTACTCCAGGGGTTAGTTTATGCAGATAAATGCGTAAGCCTTTAATCTTAAGGCAAAAATACTCTACACAAATGTAAGAGAAGTCCATCTATCACTGTTAAGACCTGTAATTTGTTTTTATTTAAATCCCAAGCCAGGGCAGCCTGGACAACAAAATTGTTAACATGGTAGCTCACATCTGAGCCAAGATTAAAGTATATAAACACACATCTGCTTTCAACCTGGGTGAACAATACACCGTGTCTTCTGAAAGCCATAATCTGGATTTCCAGCATCTCAAATATCTGCTCTTGTTGTGCTACTGTGAAGTCTGAGTGCCTGACCTGAGCATGTTAAATTGTCCAATAAGTGCACCGTGTATTTGCAGCGTTTTATCTCTCAATGAAGAGCAGTGACAAATGTTTTTATAGTAAACACACTATAATAAAAAAAAGATTCATTTTCCAACTTTGGACAAAAAGGACATAAACCTAAGAATTGCTTAAAATTAGTCCAGTACTATGTTTCATATAAAGGATTGATTTATATATATTTTTTTATGTGGGGAACGCTCCAAGGGTTTTTTTTTGTTCCATTTATATTGGCCCATCTTTATCATTACTATAAGTTGTTATTGACAACAAGAAACACTTCCATCTTGGTTGTTAATCATATCCATGTGGGAAGTTGTTTTTATAGATAGTTTTTCATGCCTGGTTTTAAATCATTTGGCAGAATATTTTATAATGAGGAGTCTCAGCTTTGAGTTGTTTCAATAGCCAGAAACAAAGACTGTGATCTTAATGAGGTCTAGGAGATTTTAAAATGGAAATCATGTTGAAGTGCTTTTTAGAAGTGGTGTTTTAAATGTCTAAACTGGGAAAACTAATACATTGGGAGTTTTTTTCAGAAAATGCTGGTCAGTACTACTAAAATTTGTCAAGGTGCATAAGGATGATGGATATAGTTGGTAGATCCAAGTCCACTGCTATTATTTTCCCATTTATTTTTTTCCTATTTAAACAAGGAAACGCTGATGCAACCTACAGTGCATCCTTATTTCACATGAGCTGCCTTTAAAGAGATCTGGACATTGTGTAATTTATTACAACAATTGCAAAGATGTGTGGTTCAAGCAAGGTGAACCAGTGAGTTAGGAAGCTCCTCAGGACTTGATGCAACACAGTGATTTGTTCTGGAAGAATAATTCTGTTTCATGTGTTGTAGAATGTGCAAAATAGAACTTATAAATGAAATCTTAAAGCATGTTTTTGTTAACTATCTTGTGTTTTCTCCAGTGTGGTTTTTGTCAGTTATTTCTAAAGGTAGAGGCACTTTTCCTGGTGACATACAGGAAAATCTCAGGAATTTACCTGCAGATTTAATCCTTTCAGTCGCATTGGGCCATCATATACCTCTGTATATGCTGTTTATGACCACTGAGATTGGCCAGTTCATAGACTATGACATGGAATTTTTGCAAGGTGCTTTTAATTGCAGGGAACAAGAGGTACATTTATTTCCTTCTAGATTTGTAGGTACTGATTTTTTATGGGCCTTGGAAAAATTGATACTCCTCAGAGGCCTTTTTTTTTTTTTTTCAGACTGTTTTGTTGTATTTGCCTCATTAGAAGAAATTTAATACAGGGAAATGAAGTCCTTCAACAAAAGCAGGCAATACTGGTCAAAACAATTACATTTTCTTTTTGCTAATACCTCTAAAAGTGATGTTAAAAATTTCCTCTGTTAGAGAACCTAAATCTTTCACTATGGAACATGTTGAAATCTTCTGCAGCATCTCCATACTGCCATTAAAAAAAAGTAACACAAACTGGATGAGATTCCAAACAGGCGATTAGTTTGCCATTGAAGCATAACCAATGCCTCAACTAAAACAAGCAAACAAGCAGTCAAACATGTGAACATAATTTTCTATCATTTCTTTTTGATGTGGATTGGATGGAAAAAATCTGGGATGCAAGCCATGATGTAGATTTTCAAAATTGATTAGCATTTTTGGACAGTGTTGGCAATTTCCGTGGTGGTGTAATTTATTTTAAGCTAAAATTGATTAGTGGGGTTTTTCTTTTCTTTTTTTTTTTTTTTTTAAATGTGCACCAAAATTGCTATGCAAATCAAGGTAAATGGAGCCACAAAATGATGGTGGAAACAAAAATGATAGTAAAATTTTAACTCAGGCTAGTGAAGGCTAGTCCATATATGTGGATGACTGGGAGTGGTTTTCCTTGGGTTTAGATGAGCGATTTGTAACTGTCAAACATTTCTTGTGGAAGAAAGATTGTCCATTGGCATAACATTGATCATGGATAAATTCTCTTTCATTCTAATGTGGGTATAGCAATTCTGTAGAAACTCCATTGTAGCTAATGTTAATGTCCACTTGAATGTTTTGGTGGCTTTAAGAGTTGGTTTTGCAAGTGTTCAGTGTATCCCAGCTGACTGCTGGTGTGAATGGATGGTATTTTTACAGCTCTTCCCCTCTATTTCCAATACACAGAACCATTCCGTACAGAAACTCTGTTCTTTTGGTGTTATCAAACGCAAACAGAAAGTTAAGGAGAGAGTCATACCAGGGCAATTCTCAGAAGAATGAGATCCTGCAAAGGTCAGCTTTTCTTGCTCGTCAGTTGTTGACATTTAAGCATTTATTTCAGACGTTGCTGATAATGTTTTCTGAGATAGTGGGGAAGAATTGCTGTGGTGGTATGCAATTATGAGCATAATGAAATGCAAAAATGCAAATAAGGTGATACGTGCCAGTCCTTTTGAGTGCCTTTTGTCAGAATTGCAGGCACCATGAGACTTTGATAGATACCATGTCAGTACTCATTGCTAGAGCTGTGATATCTTTTAAAGAAGCATCTCTAACATGTTATCACTGGATGCTAATTAGGAGTAACCTTTGAAGATGAAAAATGCAGAGGTCATATTCAGTAAACTCTAAAAACAGCATCGAACTAATTGTGTTGGTATCATTTTGCTGCACAAGACAGCATTACCCCTTTTTATGCTGTATTTATCCATCAGCTCTGTAATACCCAGTTCAGTGATACTTAGCCTCTCTTCTGCCCCTGGGATTTTTTTCATGGAGCTGTATCCTCTTCATTAAAGCCTCTGCATTTTGGGTAAACCATGAAGATACATTCTTGCATATTTCTTAAAAAATTTAGCCATTATCCAAGATCTTCATAACTCAGGATGTTATTAGATGAGAGGAAAAACAGCTGGAGAGACTGGGCAGGATAAACTACAGATACAAATAGAGTGAAGCTGGAAATCAGGAGAGCAAACGTCGTAGTGCAGTGATGAAGCAACAGGGCTGAAATGCTCTGGTAGTGTTAGGATGGAATGTAAACTACTTTTAAATTGTTTTTAATGACAGAGCTGCCTGCAGTAACTGGGACATGGCTTTGCTGAACCAGAAGGTCCTGGGATCCTATAAAGTGCTGGATTTTCACAGCCAGGTACCCTATCTGCAATACAGTTAAAACGGAAAGAAAAATCCCATGTATTTAATACTTTTGACTAGAATGATTTTGGACCTGGAGCATGCTGGTCTGATAATGATGGTTTTTCAAAGCAAATGCTTTAAATTCAGCATTTGAATCATTCTATTAAGTTTAGCATCCATAATTGCACTTACTGTAATGACTCCATACAAAGGGAGGCACTTAAAAAGTTCACTGCTGCTTTGGGGCCACTACTTCAGCCCGTCACAGAATTAGGCTCAAGAGCCTGTGTGATTATTCCACTTTGCAACATTGGGTACAGGCAATCTTTTCTTTCTTTGGTAGTTTTAAGTGAGCATGATGTAAAAATTATTATTAAAAATTTGTATCCATGAGTTCTGCCTGTCAAAGAAGCAGGACTCAGACATGTGAAACATTCAGATTTTTTGTGATTTCATCCAGCTGGATTTACTGTTCCAAATTCAAAACACATTAAGACCCAGAGAAGGACTACAGGAAAATGTGAAATAAAAACAGAAAACAAAAGGAGGAAATACTTTAAAACAGTGGACTGAGTTAATCATCCCTTATGCCAGTTAGCTCTTGTAATTCCCCTAGAATCAGGGATGAATCAGTTCCTGAAAAGATTTCTTCAAAAATCGTTTCTGTTTCCAAATGTTCCTGAGAAACTGAGAAGAAAATTCCAAAGGCAAACATAGTTGTTCAACAGCCACTGAGGAAGGGAGCACATTGAACTTAATTGCATGGAATAGCTACAGCTGTCAATATTTTCTTCTCTTTTGCAGCATCTAATGTATTCAGATTTTAAGTTTTTGACATGGAAACCTTAAAAGAATTAGAATAATTTCTCTGTTTGTGGGTTGTTTTCCATCCAATATATATCAGCTTTGATGTTATTTCACTGGGCAACTAGTTGTCAATCCCTGTGTGTAGTTTTTTTTTTTTTCGCCCAGAACTTTTAATGTGGTTTTCTTTTATGATGCTCTCTCAGATATAAAGCTGCTCTACTTTGGCTACCAACTTAATCAGTCTTCATTATAATTATACTCAGCATATTATCAACTTTGTATTGCACTCAAAATTACTTGCCCCTGGGGAATGATGCCAATAAGAATATGAAACAGATCTCAGGCAAAACTTGTCTCTCAGCTTCCTTGCAGATTTAATTTTTCAAGGGCTGTCTCTGACACTTGAAATAGAAGATGCTGCATTCTGAAAACTCCTTTCTTGCTCTTTCTTTTGTATTTGTCTGTGATAGGTTCCAGTTGTCAGCGAAGGCTCCCATGTGCTATGATAATGAAAGTGATAATAATTTTTAGTGTTACCTTAAGATTGTTTTGCCTCTGTCACAAAGGCTTGGCTGTAATAGAAAATCTCTATTATACCTGGACTCACTGAATGAATTAAAGGAATGAGCACATACCTGCTGCTTTAGTCCTCCTCTCTGCAGCATGTCAGTAAATTTAGCTTATGGGACTGGTAAATGGAAAAGGTATGAGGTAAAATCCTTGCTGAATTCAATGGAAAAAATTCATTCGCTGCCCATGTTTGCAAAGCTTATTTGCAGTTGTCTAAATGAACAGTGTGGAAACCAACTGGTTTTACTGCCATACTTCAGTATCCCATTTTCCTATCAAATTATGACCTTAATGTGGTAATTCAGGTAATTAAGATTTGTCCTGTGTGAGGATCACTGCTCCAAGAGGGATACTAGATATCCTGGAATTGGATCTGTGTCTCATCACTGTTCATTTCTAAATATACCAGTTCAGTTCTACTACTGGGTGTAGAGACACAAAGTCCAGCCTGTGCCTCATTCTGCCAGTTTTGTTTCTCTTCCAGGAAAACATGAGCATCTGCCAGGACTGGGTTCAACATGGAGTGATTCAGTTTTGGAACTTGCTGCATTTATTTGTGACATTGCAGCAAGTACAATTAATGTTTAAGCTTAATTCAGGACCTGAGAACTAGATGAGTATTTCTGGTGGAGGCACATGGCTGTAACCAAAACACAAAACCCCACGAGGGTGCTTTGCCTGTCTTCTGTGGTCTAGCAGTCTGTCTGTGCAGATTTCCTCACAGATACAAGGAGACTGCTTCTGACTGTTTTCCAGTGAAACAGACTCCAGCCTGATTTTAGATCTAATCCCCAGTTGGGCTGACATTTTTATGTGACATATAGTTTGAAGAAAAATCTGTGCAAGTTGCCAATGGTTTGTCTTCTTCAAAAAGGGTGGGAACACTGTGATTCTTTGTCCTTGATTACCACTGAAGCTTACAGGTGGTTTCCTGATGCTGCTGCTGCTTGGATAGGGTAGACATGAAATCTGGAGTGCTACTCCAAAATTCAGTGCTCTAAATAAAAAGATAAACATCCCAAGTTTATACAGTTCAGTCTGAGTCAGAACAAGATAAATGTGACTTAGCTTTCTCCCTGTTTGGACCAGTGTGTTTTTTAAAAGATGTGCTTATAATTCCCATCACTCAAAAGAGTTTGGACCTGTTTTGCAATTGAAGAAAAGCCCAGCATCCCACGTACTTCTATAAATACCTAAAATCCTTTAAAATCACGTTATTTAAGGTAGTCAGGGGAACTCATGCAAGAGAGGAGCCACCTGACAGACTACATTTCCCAGGTTGCCACGTAGGTGGAGGCAGAGGGTACCACCCATTCCCGGATAGGAATGCTCTGCCTTCTGCTGCAAAGGCAGATGTGGCTCTGTGTGAAGGCAACTTTCTGCCAGTTATAACACATCTTGCCCAATCTCTGCTTTCTCCACTATCTGATTTCCTTTTAATTAAAACTTCTGCTGTTTTAACAGCTGTAAAAACGTAACCTTTTTAAGATATCCCTTTCCTTGGTGCTCACTGCTTTGTGTTTTGATCTAAGCTTCCTGTATATTCTGGGCTTTAGTAGGACAAAAGGAGTGTCCTGCTGGCTCTGCTGGTGCTGCCTGGTTGTAGCAGAGTTGTGAGCACCTGTACTGGCAGTGACCCGTGTTTCTGCTGCCAGATATTTCCACCCCTTGGTCTAGGCAGTTAGTGGATGCTGTAATTACAGGAAGCTGTTGCATCCCAATAAACGTTAGGTTGTGAGCTAATGAGGCTCAGCCCTCTCATGGAGGGAGAGACCCTTCTGTGCTCTGTGAGCAGCGATACCCAGGGGTGGTGGTTGCTCCAGGGGTGCAGGAGGAGTGTGGTAAACATCAGCTCTTTGAAGACTTTGCTCCCTTACTGGTTTCCCTGCCATATAGTTGGGAGGGAATGAGAACACGTTGCAGTCCACCCAGCTCAGATGTGGCCTGTGACCCAACTAGTGCTGCTGGCACTGCATGATTTCTTCCTCTGGATTCTCCAGTGTAAGCAGCCAATTTATGGTTCCTTCTTCCACTGAAGGGGGAAGCAGCTCTGTGTGCCCTTTATGCCCCACTCGTAAAAGTCTGGACTTAATTCGGCCCATGTGAATTAGGGCTGTAAAAACAAAAGGCAGGTGAGGTTTGCAACGCTGGGCTGACCAAATAAATCACTTCTATTCTTTTTCTTTTTTTTTCCTCCTTCTTTTTCTTTTTTTAATATGTTAATGTGATACTGTGAGCCTTAAATAAAATTCCTCATTAATGAAGGGAAACGAAGGGGGCTCCTGAGCTGTGTGCCACAGCCATGTGTGTGACACTCCTCCACTTTATTAGCCTGCTCTGTAGCTCACCGGTGCTCCCAGCCTGCCCATGTGTTCCCTGGGATGGGAGGGTAATTAGTTCCCCATGCTGGCTGTGTCCTGGGCCTCTCCTGAGCAGAAGCTGACAGCCATGTGGAGCATTGTGATGTGGAATACTGGTCATTAGGGACAGAGCTGAGATTACCTATCTTATTTCCTTCCTGACCTTAGGTCAGAGCTGAAGCACAGTCCCTGAGGTGAAGGGTTTTGCTTTATACCCAGCTCAGCCATGCTCAGCAGCTCCCTCAGAGCTGGCACCTCAGGGAGACAGCAAATCTTAAATAAACATCATAACTAACATGGGTAATGGGAATGAAATGGCCCTCTCCCAATAGAAACACACTTTGTCACTTGAGGTCTGTGTTACCAGGAGGGCAGTGAGAGACTCCACAATGTGTGTTTGATACTTCTTGCATTAACTGTAGCCTCAAGTCCACATTCCTCAGGGTGTAATTCCAAAACAGGGGGGAAAACCCAACCCCAAACATGTGCAAAAGTTGAAAAATGCTGAATTTCTGGTGTAAAAAGGCTGTAACTGGGATGGATGTTTCCCCAGTGCAGGAAATCCCAGGGTGTGGCTGAGTTGGAGAGGGTTCTGAGGGTGTAGGGTGAAGGTGCTGTGGAACAGAGCTCTGTGGGATGCTCCCCCTGTGCCACGTCTGAACTTGTGGCAGTCAACAGCACTGACTCTTCTGGAGAGGTTTTCCTGTTCCGTGCAGGTGTCGAGAGGGAGGCTGGAGAAGGAGTGAGCTGATGACATCAGGGACCTGGCAGGGAAAGGAAAGACAAGAAAAAGGACTGTACCTCATGTTTCTGCAAACAGTGGCCCAGAGCAGCACTGGGCCTGGACTGAAGTGAGATGGCTCCTCTGTAGCTGGCTCCTCTTAGAACTTTTGGGGTGCAGGGAAGCTGTACCTAAACCATTATAAGTGATACACACTATCAGTTACATTTTCCTAATAATCTGACTCTAATATAAAAATTTCAAATTAAAGAATAACACATAAAGGAATATTTTTTCCTTTTTTATTTTACTCATTGCTCTCCATTCGTGGATTTACACAAGTTTTACATTCTGAGTATGGCAGAAACACATGCACAAATAAACATCAGCAGATAAATTAAAGGATCACCTCTTAAGATTCTTAGAGCTATAATTAAAACCATGTTTGTTTTACTGAAATTTAGGTTTAGCAAATCTTTACATAATACAAGATTTTTATCTCTGTATGTATATAATTTATGTAATGCAAGATTTTTTCTCTGTATCTATACAATTTATGTAATACAATGTAGTCGATTAGCCAATGTTAGTTTAAATTCTTCATGGTATTCACTGATTTCGTAGCAGTGACTATTTTGTCACAATTCAGGCTGTTATTTTACAGCTGGCTCCTACCACTGCTGGTAGGTAACTATGTGATATATAACTTGCAAGCAGTCCTGCTGTTTGTTACTGGCAATTAATTTCTCTGGTGCCTTTCTTCCATTCAGGCCAGGCCTTTATGTTCTAAATCCAGCTATTCTAATACTCCCCACTTCTGCTGTGTAGAAAAGACTCAGACTGACAGATTATCGCAGGGCAGTTAAGCATGTAATTGCTCAAATGAGTTAAAATCCCTTCAAATATCTGTCTTTGTACCTCATCACACCACTTCATGGACTCAAATATTTGACAATTGATGAAGATAAACTAAAAGGATCTTCATTAGCTACCAACCACCGTGACAAGCTTCTTTCAGCTAAAGGCTGGTGAAGTTTGGGACTTATTATCTACTTAAAAACTGCAGGAAAGCAGAAAAATACTTCAGTGTACTTTAGACTAGGGAAAACTAGAAGCTTACATGGTAGCTGGGGTCAAACAAAACCGTGGTTTGCTAATCTAGAGCTGTACTCGTTACAAATGTGCAGTAAAATACCCATGGAATCTTACAGGATAAAAACATAAAGGAAATATTTCAAGCTTCTGAGAGCAGCAATCATCACAGCCTCCCAGCTGATGGTAAATACAGGGATCTTATTCATTGCAATGCAAGTGTGCAGCAGAAATCCAGTTGTTAAATGATGCCCCCTTTTTTACTGCTTTGCAGTCGTGCCCGTGGGAATGAAAACTTTGACTTTTAGTGCAGCCACCTGGATTTCAGGTGCTGTGTCTGAGGATGCTGGACATCATTACACTTAGCAGAAAACTCAGGGCAAGGTGGGCTGGGCAGGCTGTGAGCTCACAGGCAGAGTACCTGAAGATGCCTCAAGTCATCTTAAATTTTAGACACACCAGTTTTATGATGGCTAGGGGTTTTAAAATCAGCTGATCTTCGTGTTGAAGTGGACTTTTGGAGCAGTGCCAGTGTTACTGGGTGAAAATGTAGCTACCTTGGAGTAAGATGGGGCTGGTGTGTCACTTAGCAGGGGAAAATAATTGTTGCATCTGTGCATAGATCTGAACCAAGTGGAAGAATCTTATCAAACATCAATTTTCTTCGCATTTCTTCTTGAAAATCAGTAGTTTGGGGTGGGCTGCTGATGTTCCATGGGGTGGCCCCTCAGGGGTGTCCTGTGGGTTGCTCAGGGGCTGCCGTCCCTCAGGGATGTGTGTGATACTGTGGGATCCTCCACGGGTGTCCTCTCAAGGGTCCCTCCTCAGGCAGGTGTCCCTAAGGATGTCCCCTTCTCTTATCCCTCATCAGTGCAACCACTGAAATCTGTCAGATGAGGATTTTCCATGTTGTGTTCTGTGACACTGTGGTACCAAAATTGCCCTAGGGTAAAAAGAAATAAAGTATTACAGTCCCATTTATCTAGGTACAGATTATTTTTTCTGTTTCAACTCTCTCTATCACATCTATTTGGAATATAGGGTCTTATATAATCCATATGTAACACATTTATAGTGTGTGGAAGGTTCTTCTACTGTTTATTTAGTGTTTAAAATGGTTTCTCTGGTGATAAGAGCAGGGACAGGACACCTTCAGTGCACCTCTGGCCCTATTGAAACAGGGAGCTCTGCCAGACTTCTGCTACTGCTAACTGATGGCCAAAGAAACTGGATCCCTTATCTGTGGTGGAACAGTGGACTTGTTGTGTTTTAACCTCCCATCTAAAATTAAAATACAGTACTTCACATTTCAAATATATTTCAAAAAAAAGCTTGATGCCTAAAAAGCTTTTTTTGATCCTTTCAAGTGTTGGACGTTCTTTCATCATCTTATTCACCACATGTTTTTAAAATGAAGCAAAACCAAGCCAACAACTTATCAATTTTTTTTTTTCCTAGATCCTGACCCATGGTCTCAGTGACCAGTGAAAAACCTTCCACTTCAGTTTCCTCACACAGAGATGAAGGCTGGAGTGTTTTGCAAAGGATTCTGCTCGATTCCCTCTGCACATAGTAAGTTGAACTTTAAGCTTTCTATTGAAGTTAATCACACTTTCTCTCATGAGTAAAAAATGTTTTTAACATGAAACAACAGTCCACTGAGGTTCGACTAACTATATTTTAATTGTAATTGATTTATACCAAAAGATAAAATGAGTTAATTAGGGCATGCTATCAGAATTAGTGGCAGGGGAAATGCTCTATAAAGCTGGCAGGTAGGGGGTAGGAGATGAGAGATTTTGAAAGGGAGTAGGACACTGGCATTTGTAACCTCCTAGTGCTGAACTGAGGAATGAAAATATGCTACCTCTGGCTTTTGCACAGATTGCACGTGTGGATTTTCTGTATTAAAGTCTAGATGGAGGCTGAGTGTAATCCAAAGAGATTTAACTGGATCTGTGTGACTGGTACTCCTTCGTATGCTATGGAGAGTATTTTCTTTGTTCCATCAACAAAGTGCTTCATTGCCCTCAGAGTTTGTGCCTGGTGTGAAGGTAGGCTCTGGTTCTGTGAGCCTGCCAAGCTGAGCCTGATCCCATATGAGCAAGTTTTAGAAAAAACAGCCCCTTTTTTATTGGTTTTGTTTCTGGTCGTACCAACAAGTTCCCTTTCAAGCTGTTGTTAGCAGGTGTCACTTTATGCTGTTGGCAGTGGTGTGCAGTGTGTCACGATTATGGCTGTAATTTGGTCATGGAAAGCTTAGCAGAAATCCAGTTATCATGGTGGAGGCATTAAAGGGGTTATCTCGTCATCAGAAATGTGTCTTGTCAATGCTTGTCATTGTGGAGGCACGAGTCATGAAAATCAGAGGTGCACTTGGCTTCCCTCGGCTCTCCAGGGGATGTGCTGGGTGGGTAGGGCTGTGTCAGCAGTCTGAGGTAAGCCCCTTTTCCAACCTGAGCATAACAAAAATTGCTGTTGTGTGAAGTGACATACGAGTGTGTTGTACACAAGGATGCTTTTTATCTGAAAACCAGAACCCCTTTTGTTCCGTTTTACACAGAGCGGTTCTCAAGGTGTGTTGAGGTTTAACAATTCCAGCTGTTCTCCTGGTGTCAGAACGTTCAAAACACGGGAAGTTGTGTGATATTTAAGCCAAATTTAATTCTATCCCTTGAAGAAATGAGCCTGGAAAGACTGCAATTTAAACTGTCAGTTCCTATGTGATATTATTTCTGCTGTGAGATATCTCCAGAAGATGCTGCACTTCTGATATCCCTGTGTGCAGACCACATGTGGAAGACACAGGGAAGAACATTTTCCCCTCAGAGAACTCTTGCAAATAATTTATACATTTTTTGAGCAGATATAGTTGCATAATCTGGTTTAATATTGCAAGGTTGAAATTTGATGTAAAGAGCTAAGGAAGTTACATGTAACACTTCAGGGATGATGGTCTAATTCACTCTCCCTATGGGACTCTGTCAGATCATGCCAACATAATGTTTGTCATTTTATTCTTGATTTAGGTAATTGGGGTCCTGCTATTATAATATCTGAGATAAAATGATTATTTGTGGAAGTTTGATCAGTATAGACTTTAAAATGTTACGGAAGTATTTGCATATGTGAAGAAATCGCCATCCTGAGGAAAGGCTGAAAAGCCACAAATGTTAATTTTGCAAATGAATCTGGGCCATCTGCATATTCTTGGTTGTTGGGTTCAGTTGCCTTGAGACCTCTAGCATTAGGAGAACTGGGTGACTTGGTAAATTTATAGGAGAAATCTCTCCTTAAAATTACAGACTCTTTCTAATCACAAAGAGCTGGTTTGGAAAATACACAAGACAACAACAGAGAAGGGATTTTGGTGAAATTTAGTGCTGCCCTTTGCATTTCACCTTTGTCCTTCTCATCCATTTGTGGAGTCCTTTCCCCTGCTCCCGTTCTCCTCCTGCGTGACAGGTGAGGTTGGATGTGAGACAGTCAATACAGTTTCTCATGTATATTTCAAAGAACAGCAGTCAATTAACCTTGGGAGAGTTGGACGTTCTCTTGTCTATAACAATAGGCCGAGATGCTAAATGCAATCAGAGCATGGGGGCAGAAGGGAAGAGCTTCAGTCTCTCACATGCAAATAAGTCATACTGAGATCCTCTTCCTGCTTTTAAAATCACATTTTAAAAATGTAATATCTTGACCAAGAAATGTTCTGATTTGTAGCACATTTTTTTCCTGGTGTGGCAGGGCATTATTATTGCTGTTTCAATAGCATCATGTTAAACTCATTTTTTATGAGTATGAGGACACACAGGGTCATTGATCTGAGTGTATCTAAACTAAACTTGATCAAAGATGCACCAAGGCAGTTGTCAGTGGGGTGAGGAAATGGGCTGCATAATCATCCAAAGCCAAGCTCATTAATATTTCTACTGATATGGCCAAATTTTGAGTGCTCAGGCTTCTTGCAAGAGCAGCCCAAAGAGCTTTGCAATTTAAAAATCTGGTAAAACCAGTGATACTTCTAAGGCAGGGAGAAGAGTCACTTATCCTAAACTTCCCCTTTGCAATTTGGAAGTTAAGAATTATCTTTTGAACTATTTACCCATAACATTGTCAAGGCAGAATTGTTCCTATTTATTTCTTCTTTGTTACAACTGTAGCAGTCACATTTTAAAAAGCCTGTAGGTATAAAAGCACTGGATTATGCTCTTAGAGGAAAAAAGTTGTTGTTAGGATCTGACTCATCCCTAAATCAAAGATGGGGAGAGCATTAGAGTGGGCTGTGTTGTATTTCAGGAAGTATTGCTCTCAGGTGAGGAGTCCTGTGTGTCTATATGTGTGTGAAAGGCATTTTATATGCAGAAAGGATCACAGGAAAGTAGCAGAATGAAAATTACTTTTTCATATCTGTTAGAAAGAAACCCCTGTAGACGTTGATATCCTTGCAAGGACTCATCTTCACCTTATATAAGGACTGCACTCATCTAGTTATTTTAAATTGGTTGCAAAATACAATTATACATAAAGAAGCACAGTAAAGAGCTCTATCAAATGCAGTAGAGCAGTAAATACTGTTTTCAATTAAACACTAATCTAAAGGATATTATTTCACTGTCCAAGACCTCTCCAGATTTATTTTTTTTAAAACAAACATGTTTTAATTACAGAATTCCATTTGCTGGCTCGGAAAGTTTGTCCTTTTAATGAAGAAGATATTTTAAAATTACTCTCCATAGTTACTTGCAGAAGGCCTCATCCTGAATTTCATTAAGCACTCAAAAATCCCTTTGAAGTTTTCTTTTTCAGTAAAAACATTATCAGGCTCAGGGTTGTATGCTACTAAAAAAGAGTGTGGGTCAGAATCTCATACTGGGGAAATCAGCACATCTCTGATTTAGATGGGGTTACACTAATTTAATTCAAATGGGACTCCGAACAACTATTTTAGTGTCTAAAGATGTAGTATAAGATAGTCAAATGTTTTAAAAGCACAAACCCTGTGCTGTGCTGTATTTTTCAGCACCTGATTTTTGGTTCAAATGAGATATTCACAAAATACTGAGTTGGCTTCTGCCATTCTTGGAGCTGCTTCCCTCCCTTCCTCATGCCATATCTAATTATACTGTATTTTTTAGAGTTGATTAAACAGTTATCCAATAATGAGATTCAACTGTAAACTACCTCAGGAAAAAAACAGGTAATTAGAACTGTTCTCACCTCAGTGTGACAGCATGGACAAACACCCCTTTTCTCCAGGTCACTGTGGGATGCTGCTAAACAACACAGGGCTGTTTGTGGATGCAGTTTTTTGCATGATGTAGATGCTGAGCTGCCTGGATTTGCCATAAAAAGCAGCACTTGTTTAATTTTTCACATGCCCAGAAGTATAGGATGGGGGAAAAGGTCAAAATATGGCTTAGAAAGTTGTTTTACAGTTTTTAGTTGGTCCAATCTTAAATTCTTGTGGCTGGCATTTAAACAGCAAGGAGTCCATGGACACATGGACTTTGCCAATACTAAAGAGAAATCAATAATCACTGAATTCAGTAGGAAGAGATTGCACCTTGGGTCCCCAGAGTGGCAGAAGTTAATACTGACTCCCTACAAAAAGCGTTTTTTTACCCTGGACTTGTTTAGGAATAAAGGCTGTTCAAGAGATCAGTTGCAGCAACACTAAAATAATCTTATCTATTTGTGGGTGTGCAAATCAGTATTTGTAGACCAATGTCAATTCTCTGGACTCACCTGGATCCACCAACCAGGTGGATTCTTAGGGATTCATTACAGAGAGGATGTAGAGTGGGAATGCAGTAGCTTACCAGCAAAATGCTCCTCATACATATAAATGAATTGCTTTATTCATTTCCAAAAACGAGTTGTGTTTGTCCTTGAAACAGTTGCCTCCTCTTATCTGTGTTCAAGGAACGTTGTCCTAAGTAGTGTTGGGTTTTCCAAAAACCTCTGGAATAGGTGTCCTAATTCCATTAGAGGTCAATTAGGCTTTGTATGCCTAAACCCCTCGGAGTCCCCTGAAAATCCCACTTGTAGGACCTGGCATCACTGGTTTAAGCAGTTCAAGGCCACTTGAAGGACCCTCCAGATTTCTTTGATCTTTTCCCAGGAAGTTCCCAGTGTTTTCGAAGGTACAGCTGCCTGCTCAGGAGGCAAAAAGCTGCCCCACACAGCAGTTCTAACCATCACAGCTGATGTGAATTTTGGTGTCTGAACCTATAGCTGATATTGGAGTCCAGGTAGGACTTTCCCATAATCCAATAACATCCAGCCCCTTTGGCTTTGTAGTGATTTCTGTCTCTGCTTGTTTCCTTGTCCAGGATTATGACCTCAGGAACACTACTGCTCCACATAAAACATTACTAGGGTAAAATTAAAACATGTAAGAAACTTGTTAAATGTTGTCAGGGTTTATAATTTAAAACTGCTATGTTATTAGATATTGGAGCAGTACAAAAGGTAACTCGTGCAAAGGTTTTAACCTCTGGCCCTTTCTATGCCAATTAAAGTATAATGTATAATGAAATTTTAATCTCATGTAATTAAGCACAGTATTAATTTTGTAAAACTGGAAAGGCTTTTTAACCTGTATTAATCTTCCTTTTTGAAAAAAGTAAGTGTGTTTCTTATGTGTCTTACAAGTTGCATTGTTTCTTTTTAATTAAAGGAAAGAATTAAATTTCTTTGTTTATACAAGTTCATAAAATATTTTTCTCTACATCTCTTCTCCTAGGTTAAATATCAAAAGCAAGTTGTTTGGGTTTTTATTCTTATTAAGAAAAGCATTGTTGAATATCATAGTTTCCTCAGGGTAAGGCAATAGACTACACAGATTTAATTAATCAAGAATATATTTATACTGTAAAATGTCTAATATATCATTAAATCCTTTCCTCCTTCTTTGAAGGAACACAGTATCTCTGCTCAGAAGTTATTAAGGTTTTAATGAGACTTACGTCATTCATTAATCTTTTAAAATAAAAATTCTTATAGCATGTGTATGTATGTGCATTTGCACAGACAAACACATTTTTTATAAACATTCTAATTTTGCTAGAATTAAGATTTCCAATGACTGTGATCAGAATATGCCCTTATAGGATGGAAAAAGAGATTGTAACATGAGACTGCCAGTAAAATGTCTGAGAAGGGTGGAAGGAAATGTCTCTAGCCTAATAAGCTTTCTTTAAAAGTGAAAAAAATGAATATGCAGCTGGAAGAGAGTCCAGATTTCTTGAAGACTGGGTCAGCCTTCATCTGATGGCAGACACAGTCAAACCCTTCTAGACATAGGTAGACATGGTCAGACACTACAGTGCCTTTTATCTCAATTGCACCTAGAATATCTTAAAGTATTAAATC
>VZSE01014839.1:3401399-3457017 GCA_013398275.1 Promerops cafer | reverse complement strand
CCCAAAAAAAAAAAAATCCAGGGGTATTATTTTTTAATATCATGTTAAAGGCTATTCCTAAAAATAAATCCAAGTTTCAGAGTAGGCATCGTGCCTGCTGGTCAGCATAACTTTTGGAAACGTTCCTGCCTTTCTGTTTAAAACAAAAGACAGCATAAAGCATCAGAAATCTGGGGTTACCAAGAGGAGAATCTTTGCCTTTTATCGATACATTCACTAGACTGTCAAATGATGATGGATAGCAGGCAACTAAGATAAATTAGCATCCTGTCAGCCCTGAATAGCGAGGCAAAGCAGCTTTCATCCAGCTCTGTATTGCTTCCCTCTGTGTATGGAGCAACTGGGCAATCAATTTGGAAATACCATGGCATTTGTTTCCTCTGCCCAAATCACAGCACTCCCTGATGTTTCAGGTGCAGTTACTAAATCTCATCACCAGAGTTTAGTGACAGGACTAGAAGTCCTGATTCTTGATGGAGCTGACATTTTGAGATTTGTGGTGAGGTTTGTTATTAGAGAACAGTGGGAGGACAAGGTGGTAAAATATCCACGTTTTGGAAATTTTGAAGGAATAATGAAGCTGTTTATGAATGGATGGTACTTCAATATACTGAAAACAGAGGATAAGGACTAATATATTTTTCAGGTGAAAAACCAAAGTGCTCAGGCTTTCTGTATACACGTTTGCTTGAAAAATTAGTATTTTTCAAAGGTTTCTTTGCAGAACATAATTTTCTCAGTTCTAAACTCAGTGACATAGAAAAGTAATTGGAAGACTGTCTTTTATTCGTCTTTTGTGGGAAGAGAGCTGAAGGAATCCAAAGGATAAATCTGGCGTTGGCCCTTTTGTATGTAAAGTTGGTAGAGTTTTTACCTGCCTGCCTGCCCATGGATTTTGTCATACTGCTGTGGAGGGCAGAAAAAACCATTGGGCTCAGGCAAAATGGAACATCAGACTCCTGTAGTTAGCCAAAAGCTCCTCACTGTATTTTCAGCATACTGCCTCAATCTGGCCTTACCCCACCCAGAATCTGTTGTTTCCTCTGAGGGGTTCTTCGATGGCAGAATATCTCCATGTAATTAAGAAACAAAAAGTAGGGCTTACAAAAAAGTCTCACGTTGATGAGACTCTCAAACCTAGGATAAGCTTATTTAAAGTGAGCAGAGGAATTAGAAAAACATGGAAGCTAAAAGAACAGGAAACAAAATAGGACAATGGAAGGAGGGGGGAAGTCAATGATATTAAAATAAAAAGACTGCACCGGGGAAGTTTTCCCCAGATTACCTGCCTTTAATATTAAATTACTGTTTTCTGGCAGGATCATCTGCAAAACTCTGATTTTGTTTCTTCTTCTGTTCATAGGCTGATAATTGAGGCTGAATTCCCTTGTCTTTAATATGCCATATATTCTCCACCTGGCAAAGGACTCAGACAGATACAGATAAATACCCTGTAGACATACAGACAGAGAAACTGCTGTAATTGCTTTCATAATGACTCTCAGACATCAAAAGGAAGGCAAATAATGGTATTTAACACTGTTTCCATTCTTTAGCTGAAATCTAATTTTATAGAGTTATTGTCAGGCAGTACAGTGAATGTACAAGTGCAACTGTCATAGTCTACTCATATTAATTAGCTGCCCACAAGAGGTCCAGGATAGTAATGGCAAAGTTCTCCTCATTTCAGATGGTCTGATATTCAGACAGAACCATAAGTACAATAGCTTGATTAACATAGTTGCTTAGATCAGGTTTTCCCTAGGAGTATGTCAATTGGCATTTTGAAGAATCAATTAATTAGCACTCCAAATAATCCATTCTTGGGTTAATGAAAGTATTTTGTACAGCTGCAAAAACTTACATGAAATAAAATCCAAGCCTTTCCAAAGTGCTAAGGTGGAAGGCTTGTAATTTGGAGAATGCAGTGTCCTCCATGGACAACTTCATAACAAAAAGTTATTAAAAGAAATTCAGTTGACCAGATCTCATCCAACAGTTGAGCTTGTTTTGATTTGTTTATATTCCAGAGGAGAAAAGTATTCCCGGGTGTATAACAGTGCAACAGAAATTAGAATTTTACTGTGCAATAATACAATTAAAATGCAAGGTTAATTATGGTAACCAAGTATCAGCATTTTGCGTAATGTTTCTTAACTCTTGCAGAAGTTACATCTTGAAGTTAATTTAGTTGATTTAGCTTCTGCAAAGCTTTCCTCCTGTAAATATTCAGTCTAGACCCATGTGCTTACTTTCACTGAGGTCACTGAATTTTTTGTTGGTAGCCCAGAATGCTTTAAAATTAATGGAATCACTTACTCAAGCAAAATTCTTTTAAGGGAACTTTCAGAAATAGACTTCTACTTTCAACTCCCCTGGCAGTGAGATTTGAATCTGTTACAGCTGGAAATTGCCCATGGGAGTGAAGGTTTTATTATTTTTTTTAAATTGCATCTGTAAAAACATAGCATTTCTTGAAAGACAAGTGCCCTTCATAGCAAGATTTTGTTATGTTTTAAACTCTTAACAGCTTACAGACAATTTTCAGTATTTTCTGTCACATACTTTCTCTGGGTTTCTTTGGAAGTAATTTACCACTTTTTGCTCTTGATGCTCTTGATGACTGATGTGCTAAGGTGGAGTGCTTCCATGACAGTGTGAGCATGGTTTATATGCAGCTCCAGACTCAACCTATCCCAGGCATCAGCTTTCTGAAAATCGAGGAATCCTGCCACACCAAAAAACATAGTGATTTAGTAAGCAATTAAATATTCCATGAAATACTTGGGTATAAATACTAGAATGCACCTCCACTATTTATAATCTACACCAGTAGTAGTAATAATCTGATTTTTCTCACTGTGCATAGTTCTTGAGTTCCAGCTTGGCCTTTTTACACAACTTTTTGACTTGTTTGCCTTTCCAGCTTCCTGCTTTGCCCTTCAGTCTGGTGAGAGCCGATAATAACTCCACCTCACACAGAAAAGCTGGTGTCTTTCACCTATGCAAAACCCAAAGGAGGGAGAAAAATAATATTTGAAGATCATATTAGACTCAATTTCTGTAATTTCTATTTCAAGGCCTCATGCCGTTGCTTCTCCTACCAGCTGAATAAGGACTGAAACTGGTAGGAATAATAAGGAATGAAACTATGAAAATTGCAGCTGTGCAGGTGAGAAAAGGGGTGTGGGATCAGAATAAGTCTGCACAGGTGAAAAAGTCGAGGTGAAATTCCAGCATACTCATTCCTTTTTGCCAGTGAAGTATCTTCTGTCATATCTTCTGGTCTTAGGGAGCTCAAATAGCAGCTCCAGTCTGGGTAGGTTTTGCAGTTTGGTAAGCAGTCTTAATCTGGCTCACTAAAGCACATTGAGTGAGACTGACATTTGGCATCCTCTGTACCAAAGACCTGAAATACCACTTGACAAATCTCTATCTATATTCAAAAAGATTTTAAACCTGCAATGCTGCAGTGATCTGAAGGATAGAGTGTGGCATTGTGGAAAAGGTGACAGACTGGGATTCAGTTGAGCTGGAATAATTTCTGACCTGCAAGCATCCTTGAGCCTCAGTTTCCCACCTTTAAAACAAAAATATAAATAAACGTTTCTGATGGTTTTGTCTGTTTAAATCCTGATACTTTCTACAAGGAACATTTCTAATTGAAATACCTAGAATACCCCATGTAAGTTTATCTGGTGATTTAGGGGTCTGTGACTAAAAGACCCACAATATTTTGAGGTTTAATTAATTTTACTAAGAGAAAGATCACTGGTGTGCTGTAAATAATTTAGCTGTATGCTAAATAAAATTAAACAGAATGTAGTTTTATTTATATATTCACTTCCTTTTCCATGGATGGATTTTGGGGAGCTAAACAATGCTGTCCAGGTATATGAAAAGAGAATTATAAACAGTAAAATAAGGGTGAGTATTTGCAACATCCAGTTCCCATGTTGGAAATAGAGCTTGTTCTCCAGCTTTTTAGAAAGGTTGTTATGTTCCTGATGTTCCAAATCCTCCTTTAACTGCAGCCAGTGCTTAGGAAACTGGTTAAGGTCTATTTATTCCACATTTGTAGGTCCCTTTTGTTTTAAATGCCTAACTCTAAAGTTAGTTGTCAGAGCTTATTATGGACTTACGCCAGGAGTGAGATCTTCCTTATTTTGCTAATCAGCTTCCTCCATATCTGCATGCTCATTTTCTGATATCTGATGAGGCGACAAGGTCATTGGACGTACAAGTACTTATTTAAAAACCGACATGAGAGTGAGATAGAGGTTAGTTGGGTCTATCAGAGCTGTCAATCAATTAATGAAAATTATTGAGCAAGGACACCGTGGGGGAAGTGAACAGAAGGAATGAAAATGACCATGGAGATGCAACATAGGGAAAATGACAGAACTGACTAAATGTGCTCACGTGAGGACTAAAACCAGACATGCTCGCATGGCAAATGAACGACAGCGCTGGGAGACGCTTGGGCCAGAATATTTGCCATTATATGGACAGAAAGACTGACAGATTACTTCAGCCTTTTGTCCAAAAGCACATTGAAAGCAGCATTTGCTAAGTAGAGAATAAAGTTGAGCGGTCCCCCGTGCACTCTGAATGGCTTTTGTTAAGGTTCTCCAGACTTACTGCAAATTTGTAGCATGTTAAAAAAAAAAAAAAATGAAATGTCTAGGGCTAGGCTAGAGTTTGCTGCTATGGTCTGGAATTTGAAATTAGTCGAGGGGGTATGGAACAGATTCCTACCTGTAAATAAACGACGGATATAAATAGCAAAATAGGGCAGCACTGACAGAGCCTCACAAAAGCTCACTTAAAAGCTGCACTATCACTACAGTACACGGTGTACTGGCACAAGACAAGAGTATACTGTTTATCAGTACAAAAAAGAAATAATTTATAACTTGATCCTTGGGGGGAAAATGGAGAAATAAAAAATAGACAAAAAAAAAAAGAAACAAGAGAGGAGAAAAATTGCCAATATGTTTGTGTGAATGAAAGATAGTGAGGGGAAAAATGAAAAGAGAGCGAAGTCAGAAGCAGGGAGATACTGACACCAAATCTCTGCAAAGCGTTCAAAATTCTCCAGCTGCCACGCTTTTAATTTGCTACCATTCTAATTAAAATGCAAATTAAATTTATAATTAGCATCAGCGCTTTCTAAAGAAACCTCCTTGTGTGCAGCACAAACATATGGGACGATGGTATAGTGTAAAGTTTGTAAAAACAGAAGGAGAGACACAAATGGAAGGACAGAAATGTTGCTACCAAATAAGTTGCTGAGTAGGAGGGGGTAGGGGAAAAAATGGGGAGACACAGTGGATTTTAAGGGGTGGAATTTGGTAAGTGTCCCAGAGTAACAAAGAGATTGCTGAATATGAAAGATCTGTCCGGGAGTTACTTTTTGTTGAATCAGGTGTCAGAGGTCATGCTGCATGTCATTGGTGTTGTATAGAGCATGCCAAAAAGGCATAAAGGGTCACAGCTTCTAATCAAAAAGTCTATGACCAAAAATGAACCGCTGCTTGCTTCCAGATAATTAATTTAAAAATTGATGGGAAACAAAGTACTAAAATCACATCATGATTTGAGCACATATACCATTTTAAAGCTTGCCACTTCCCATGTGAGGATCCCACCAGAAAAGCTCAACTCAATGACATGGAACATGTAGAATATTTGTGCCTTAATTTATCTATGGAAATCTTGTAAAATTTCATGGTAGGAGCTTTTATTCTATTTATTTTTAAGATTAATTTTACTTTCTAGCTGCTGTGGCATAAAAGTTGGAAACAATCAGAAGATATTCAAACTCCCTGATGTCGAAATGAGTCATTCCAGTTAAATCCATGTCAGCATTTCCATAACTGAGTGTTAGTGGGGGAACCCAGTTGTGTTCATTTATATTTGCAGTCGTCTCTTTAAGATCCGCGTGTAAAACCCCCACCATGAATCCCCCTGCAACACCCAATCAAAGAGAAAAATGGTGTCATGTGAGAGACCAGACACATCACCACTGAGACACTGTCCCAAATTAAAACGTTAATTAGAACAAACTGTGGCATACATGCTCTGGGTGGGTTTTTTTTGTTTTTTTTTTTTTTTTTGTGACTATCATTATTATTATTATTATTATTATTCCATTTGCAGAAAGCATGTGGCTATTTCATGAGCAGCAAAAGCAGCTGCATTAATCTGATAAATGATTTGTTGCAAATTTTTCCTTCATCTCTTCTGAGACTGCTGTTGGATGCTGGTGCTTTTCTGTTGCTACTTTCACTGGATATTAAGCAGCTAATGTGGTATTAAAGGTTTGATAAAACTACTAAGGACAAAATTGGCTTCATTATAAGAGTGTTTGGTTGTAGGGGTGTCTTTGAGTTCTCAGGGGAAGGGAGGGGAATAAACCAAGTCTGATCTCCAAAGCAGTAATTTATTTATTTTTTCACTAAGGACCCTTGCAAAAGCTTGAGTGCTTTTAATATTCTGGAACTTGCCTTTATTTATTAGCCAGGCTCTCCATCAGATAGTTTAAAATCTGAATGTAACAGGAATGAATATTTCATAGTTCTGTGTTAAACTGTTACAGAACTGATGTAAAGCAGGATTGTAGGAATATTTTTATAAGTAATAAAGTCAATTAAAAATGATAAGCCTATAATATAGTCATTGTGATAGTACCAAAATTCATTTTGCATATGCTGTCTTGGGCATGCAGACAAATACTAAAAATTTTTGCTGTCAGATTTCAGAGCAGAATTAGAATTTTAACGTGTTCAGTTTATTTTTAGGGAGGATGAGAAGGAAGCTCTTGGCTCCACTGGCCAAGCTGGTGCATGCTGGCAGTGGTCTGTTGGCATTAGTGCACTGAGTTCTGGTAGATGTTAGACTCTTTATCTTTTAATAAAGATTAAGAAACCACACACTATCCCACTTATTTTAATCAGTATTTAAAACCAATTTAAGAATAAGTGAACCTGTAATGTCAGTTAATGTAAAGCTTTGTTCTGCAATGTAACTTATATCCTGTGAGCAAACACACCACAGCTCCATGCTTTACTCACCATCAGTTCAATTTTTGGAAGTTTTAAACACTTGCAACTCAAAGTGACTTCACCCAAAGTCTTATTGATTAACTTTGAAAATGTGTCCATCTGGATGATATCTTTATGTCCTCTTCCATGTCAACATATGCCAATCAAAAGTGCTAAGAAATTGTGATCAACTGAAATAAGGAGGAGGGCAGTGTGTAGAATAGTGATGAGAAAGAATCCATCAACACTGGGATAAAGTTTCTGGGAGAAAAAGTTATTTGGGGCCTTATGGATTGCATTGAATATATGGAAATGTGAACATGTTGTAAATATGTGATCGTCTTAAGCCTATTTTTAAGAAATAAATTAGACAAATCTGTGCCACTATGCAATTTATTTTGGTATATGTATTGCCATTGCTATAATTCTGGAGAATGCATTTTCTATTCCCTCTGCTGGTAATCTCTGTAGCCCAAATGACAGCAGGAAAGCTGCTTGTGATGGAAGGTGAAGTTATATCTTCTATAGGTTTGGCAGATTTGGCTAAACTGGATTTGTCTGAGCGTGGGGCCTGAAGTCACGGTGGTAAGCTCTTGCCCTTTAACCAAAATTCAAGCAATTATTAGAGAAACTTAGCAGAAAAATTGATCTTACCACAAAGGTAAGATAAAGGTTGGAAGGTCCTTCCAACCAAAACCATTCTATGAAAATTTCCTCCCATTCTATGATCACTAGAGATGGGTTAAGACCTTTAGAGAGAAGCACTGCATACATAAGAGGAGAACCATGCAAATACTTTTTTGACTTTTTGGGGCTCTAACTTCACCTAAGTGGAATCCAAGACAATATTTCAGCAATTATGCAAAATTATTAAACAAAAACCTACTCTTTGGGATGAACTTTGGCCCACATGGTACAGCTTTACAAACAGATTTTAAAAATAACTCATTGGTTTTATAAAAACTGACAACATGAGATTGAAGTGTTTCCTGACAGCACAATAATTCTTCTAGCACCATGATTTGGGCCCCATTGTCTTCTGCACAGATTCCAAGTTCCGGATATTTGAGAAGGGAGGCAATGAGCCTAAATAAAGTCTTCTGTTGGACGGACAAAGGATGAAAAACAAAAAGGCATAAAAGGGTTGCTTTGTGTAATTTTTAATTGTTGTCCTTTTCTTATTCAGTAAATGAAGTCACCTTTGTAGTGGTTTCATGAACCGCTGGGTAATCAAAATTATTATGCTGCCACCTGTTGTCCGTTAATTATTCTGAGAAGATACTCATAAATCATAACACTGGACAATAAATCAAACTGTCAGGGCCCAGGTCAAAGGTTATGCATGAAAAGTTATAGGTCACCAACAGGGTGTGAAAGATCAGGGTTGTGGAGCATCACTCATTGTCAAGTAATGTTGGGAGAAGTGCCACTGGAACAAAAGAAAAACTAAAGTACAGAAGAATTCAGGCCCAAAGATAGGCTCCAGGCTCATGCACAAAAGGAATCAAATTGACATGTCATTACACTGCAGATCTGACAACCAGCAAGATTGTCTGGCAATGCCCTGACTCAAATACTTTTGTCTCGACTGATCCTTGTTGTGAGCCAAGGCTCCCTTTGAAACGTTTCGTGTATCTGGGCCAGATTCTGCTCCTGCCTGAAGTCAATGAGTGTCTTGGCCTCTGTGTATTTAGAATTTAAAGCAGTGTTAACTTTTTTTTTTTTTTTTTTTTTTTTTTTTTTTTTTTTGCAGTTGCTGAAGAAGCATGAGAGAGTCTGTATTTGCCAGGGCCGAAATTCATGAGCTTCTTTTCAAGTCTAAGTGATTTGGTTTATGCTATTTGAGATGAATTCTTTCCTGGTGGAAGAGTAAATCCAGCATTCCAAAGGAGTTCTTATTGCAGCCTGCAGTCAGGCCCGTGTACCCCTCTGGAAAGGCACAGTTAGGTGGGCTGTACCCACCTTTCCTGAAGCCTGTGGCTTCACACTGGTTCTATCTCTGTCTCAAGGGGAGGGCAGTGCCAGGATCACCTCTCCTGCTGGGCTGTGCTCATGTCAGGAGCCTGGCTCTCTGAGAAAAGCTAAAGGAACATGCAGCATCTGATGTAGCTTCCCCCAACTCATTCTTTTCTTGCCTTTTCTTACACTCCAGCCCTACTTATCCTGGAATTCTGGCCATTCCCCGTGTTAGGGATCGCATAGGTGCGCCTCAGAATGAAGTGGCAGAGATGAAGCTCTTGCTCTGCACCTTCTCTCCCTTGCCCTCAGGTCTGAGCAGGTGCTTGCAATGCCCAGATCCATCAGCTAAACCTGTGCTCGTGCCAGAATTGCCTGCAGGAGGAGGAAGGTGCATTTAGGTGTCCTCCCTGCCAGGATGGGTGGGGCTGTGAGGTCTGGGTCAGCCTGTGCTTGCCTAGCTCCAGGTGAGGGGTTCAGGCCTTCCTGGGTGGAAGGTGTTGTTGGAGGACTTGGACTTGGATTCTGGAACAATGGGTGAGTTCAGTCCTTTTTTTTTATTATTCTACTAAAAGTGAAAGGTTTTGTCAAAGGTGTGTAGAATTCCTTCAAGCTCTGGGGATGTGTTCTGTGGTTTGTGTTTGCTTGTAAAGACTTCAACCTCCCTTCATATCCTATATATATTGAAATGCAAGTGTTTAAAGTACATTACTTGAAAGCAAATGTGCACTGACAAGCAATCATTGGTTTAAAACCTGGTTAGAAGTGAATTGTTTCTGTTGTGAAAAATGTCACTTAAGGAAAAAAAGAAATTAAAAAAGCCAAGATAAAATGCCACCCATTAACAAAAAGGCTGCTGGAAGCAGCTCTGATGTGCCAGCAGTGTGATGTGCTCTGCTGCCTGCTGTTTGAGTTAACTTCTTGTCAGGATCATCTGCTGTAGGATTTGTGGCTAATGGGCAAGCAACTTCAATTTTAAAATATGAATTATTTTCAGGAAGTGTTATGATTTGGCTTTGTTTCAGTGGAATGGGTTTTGCACACATAACCTGGATTTTGAGGTGTTTAATAAACAAAGTAAAAGTTAATTCAAGCCCAACAGTAGTGTTTGCTTCAGCATTGACTTGGTCTTGATCTCCCCACATCAGACGTGGATGAATTTCTTCCTTGTAATTTTGGGGAGGTTATTGAAGAATTCAGACATGAGTCTTGCCTAAGTACAGAAAAACTTGCTTGTAAATTAGAAGCAATTGAGGTTTTGATTAGATCTGTTCATTTCCCTGTGGTCTTGGTTCCTGAACATTTGCATAAGTGGAGTTCAGAGAAATGGCCATGAGCAGTAATTTTTTTTTTTTTTTTTAAAGTTTTAAAGCCTTTTAGAAAGATGCAGACTTCATTGATGATGAATAAATTTATGATGTAGAACTCTAGAACTATTAAAATCACTTGGGGCTCTGCCTTTGTGTTTCACCCTGGATTTTCATTTGTGAGCAAGATTAAATTAATATATTCAGAAATACTGTGCAAGGAGCAACTTTTTTTGCCTTTTGCAACACAGAAGAAGCTTGAATTCATGAAGGCCACTAGAAATGTTGGTTTTATATTGGATGCACTGGTGGATAGCACTGCTGAAAACTAAGAAAGGAAACTTTATTTGCAGTGAGGGGAGATTTTGTTTCCTGTTCAGAGAAACAGAGACCTGTGATTTACCAGTAAATATCACAATTCAGCTATGAACCATGTAATTGCTTGGTACCTGCCATGGACTCTATGAGGAACAACTTATGTGGTGTATCAGCCAGCAAGTTTATTTGAAGATGTGTAATTAAAGTAAATTGGTAAAACCTGTGATGTGCATATAGCTATCCCACAAAAAGGGGAGTTTAATGCTGAATCTATTCTTTATATCAGTTTTACTAATTATTTTAATGTCTTGAAGAACCAAGCACTGTATATATCTAGGAAATACCCAAAATCTGTCAGCTGCCAGGGAACATGAGTTGCCACTGCCTTGCAGCTTTCATATGTTCTTGACAATCATTCTTGATTTCCTGGTGATCATCTTTGAATAATAAGGGCCCAGCTGTGGAAGTTTCCTACAAGTCTAATTGTAATAACAGCACATGGAATATCCACTAAACAATCTCCCCATCTTCTAATGAGTGGAAACAACAGTGAAAGGTTAGGTGATTCTTCTTGTTTTATCATTTTGGCAGGCTCCTGAATATCATTTAATGAAATTTCCTATGCCTGTGAGATACTGATGCAATGCAGGAAAACAGCCAGTGAATAACGTAGCACTTGTAGGAGCTCAGCTCTGCTGGTGGGCTGCAGACAGACTTCCAGGCAGCTTTCAGGAGGAGAGAATGCAACCCCATAGTGGAGGCTCTCAAAAAGCTCAGAGCAGACCCCAAAATGTGGGCAGCACATCAGGCACATGGAGATTGGCCGAGCCCCTGATGTAGCTGACAGCATCCCAGTGGCGCCTCTCAGCCTGTGAACCTCTCCACACTTGGATTTCCCAGGGTGCACAGGACCACAAAATAAACCCTACAATTATTCTCTGTATCTTTTGGTTTTGAGCAATTATCATATGAATGTGTGAACTCTGTGCACAGAATGAGAAAGCTGAGTGCTGGTCTGTGGTCATCAAAATAGTTATGAACTTTCTCTTCCAAAAGTGTGATTTTGCTTCTTGCCTGTTATAGGGATTTTTTTTTCCTTGTAATTCTTACAGATTTTTTTTATTATTATTATTTTCATTGCTAGTAATGAACAATTTAGCCATCTACTCTACTCTCATTTCACGTAAAAGCAATTTCTGGCAATTCAGTGAAGGTCAATGAATAATACCCAATGCTTTGATATGAAACACTTAAGGACATCAGTAACTTGACCCCAGAACTTTTTGCAGATTCAGGCTGTAAGTGCTCAAGTAGTGTTCCCATGACACTTGGACTCTGTCAGAAAAACACAACTATACTTTGGATTAGTTGTATCATTTTTTTGGTAAGATGCGTGATCAAAAGGGATTGAAATTAAAACTTTGCAAAAGTTGTTAGCAAAATGACATTTAATTTTGATAGAGAGGCAATGAGGCAGAACATTTTGCATGTTTGCAAAATAAGTTTCATTTTGATGCGTTTGGCATTACTGATTATATTAATTAACTTAACAGCAAGTGTGAAGATTATTTATGAAGCATTAAAAATGACTGGATCTTAATTGCTTCCCTGTAAGAACAAGGAAGTTGAATTTCAGGTTGTGGAGAGCTCCATGGTTAGTCTTCTCAGTGACTTTTAACTGATGTGCTTTAAAAGAAAAGTAATTGGAATAAACCTAACCCACCCTATTGAAAGTGGTAACTCTTTGTGCTTGAGCAGTTTAGGCTGATGACAATAATCTGGTTTGTTCTGCTAAATCTCTTGCTTCATTAAGACCTCATTTTTTAAAGATCCACACCTGATTTCCACAATTATTCGAGTAGGGAAGATCTTGCAATCAAAGTCAGGAAACTGGTTCTTTCAGGGGGATCAGTTACTCCGTGAGTGCAGCACTCAGTTACAGGCACGGAGTGTAACTTGTGGGAATTCAGCTCTGTACCTAAATGTTAATGAACTCAGTTTCTGTAATAGTGTGTTTACCTTTACATAATAAACTTTTGTGTAAGATGCAGCTTTTCCGTGCTCTGTTGTAGCATCTGTTACTTCAAGGTGGAAGTACTCCCTTTTTACACATTAAAAATTACTTAATTTTGTTTCCCGCTCTTTTAATGAAAATTTACTTCTTCACCTGACATGAAGCAGATGCTGTCTCAGACTTAAAGTGACAGAGATCAGTATCCAAAGCAGTGGATTGACACACAGAGGTGCTTCAGATGGTGATTATTATAACCAAAAAAAGCAGGTTTGTTGATACCTTTTTATCCTTAATATATTTAAAATTGCATAGTTGATAGCATAGTTGCTATGAGAGCGTGTGTAATATCTGTTTGATAAGTGTCTTCTCACACCCTGAGGTCTTTTATAGGCAATTTGCATTCCACAATGAGAGAAATCAGCTGGAGAGGGTTTATTGTTTTGTATAATAGAAAGGAGTGTGAAAATATTCCAGCCTTGCAGATGGTGTTGCTCGTTAGCCCTGAACATACACATGCAGAAATATTGTTTCCCCTTAAAAAATAGGGTCTCCTCATTTTTCTTTCTTACAATGTATTTATAAAGGAGAATTCATAGTTTAGTTGTATTGGGATCATTAGTTGATCTTGAAAGGAAAAGTGATGGGATAAAGTCTTTCTTTGAACTTTGATGTGCTGGGTGGTTTAGAGATGACAGAAAGCAAATGCTTCTTTTCTTCTCTGTTGTCTGAATAGAGAGTCCTAGATCTTGCTATAGACATCTGCTTTTCTAAAAAGTGAAAGGATAAATCTCAACTTTTTCCCATAGCAGCAAAGAAAATCTGATTTGAGAAAACTTTGAACATATAGTCAGAGGTGGATTGATGAAACTGTTTAAAATCTGGCAAACATAAAACTTCCAAGGGTGCCAGAAAGTTGAAAATGGTGAATGTGTCACAAGAGAGTCAAAGATTACATGAACTTTTCTCTGGTTCTCAGGGTCTGTGAGGTGGAAGGGGTCCTTTTGGCTTTCATGCCCTTTGGTTTAGATCCTAAAAATTGTATTTTGCTGAAGTTGGAGCCTGAAATATGACTTTCACTGCTCTTGCAGCAGTGGCCAGGAAAACCATGGAAAGTGCTTTGCTATGTCAGTGGAGGATGCCATACTGAGCAAAGGCTCCTGTGTTCAAAGTCACGTGAACCCAAGATTAAAACTCTGGGCTCTCATGCCTCAGCTGTAGAAGAAAAAAGTTACCAGCCTCTTAAATGTCAGGGCCAGCTGCAAGGTGTTTCAGCTGTTCTAGAAGAACTTCACTTGAAAGTTTTCCATAAATCCAAATACCCCTGTGTTGCAGGAAGCTGCAGCCAAAGGGAACTTTTATTTTCTGGTGCTTTCTGTTTTGAATGGCACTAGAAATACTGCAAGACCAATTGCTTCCTTGTACTGTACTAATGCTTAAGATTTTTGCCCAAGGTATTAATTATTCCTGGACATTGCATGTGGCAAAACAGTCACGTAAAATGAGAAAAACTGAGGATGTTTGATTAAATTACTCCCAGTTATGCAGTTGTTTTCATATTGTTATGATAATTGATGGTATTCAGAACTGAACCCAGGTTCACAGTAGTGTCATTTGCAAATCTGGTCCCAAGTCTGTGCTCATAAAAAGTGTCCTGGGGAATCTCTCCGGGACTGAGAATGGCCATAATCTCTTTATGCTGCTGTATCTCTGACCCTTTCTCCTTATTCAATGAAAAGGAGTTTTTGCAGATATGGGTGCACGTATCTGTAAATTCCACACTGAGTAATTGGAGGGGGACAGATATGGTAGGAATAAGCATAATAAAAGAACTGAGAGAAAGAATCTTCCTTTCTTCATGGCCCTCCAGGTCTAAAGTGTGCTCTGTTGAATATCACCTACTTGTCAAAACCTGCCATAACACAAGGAATTAAAAGGAATCTGTCTTGCACTATGTGCAAATTGAAATGAGACACAGATTTCTAGAGGAGGTAAGTAGAGGGGATACTCCAAATGGTGGTGCCCTTATTAAATTTAGACACTGAAGAAACAATATTACAAAAATACAGCCACTCAGTATTAATTGCATTATAACGTTGTCTGAAATACAGACTTATTTTGAAAACAGTGGCAAGAAGTACCATATGTGACTCCCAGATACATCCCAGAGTTGTGCATATAGTTATCTAATTGGTCTCTTTTGTAAAACTTCATTTGATGGGTGGTGCTGTGAATTGTTTATGTCAATTAAGTGCAGCTTGCCAGAAGACTTGAGTCTAGAGGGCATCAAGTACTTACTGTAAAAATAAAAAATGCTGCTGTTGTGAGAGGCTTTTGGCCTTTGTTTATAACTATAAAACCATTTCTTTTCTTATTTCCAATGCTTTACATGATGCCAATAGCTTTATACAAGGCATGGGGTCTCAGGGAAGATGCCATGCCCGTGGTAAGGGAGTTGGAATCAGATGATCTTTAAGGTCCCTTTCAACCCCAATCATTCATTGATTCTATGAATTCCACATCCTTTCTAAAGCTCAGCTTTCTGTATTCTGGAATTGCTTTTTGTAGTGTCCATATCCATCCCCTTGCCCTGTTTTACCCATGCTTTTATTTGGTTTTATCATGGGCAAATATTTTCTGGATGGCTGTTTTTGGGTGAGATAATAGTTCGTGTTATTCGCTGGAGTTTTAGCATATTAAGTAAGCATTTGTTGATTACTGCTTCAGAAATAACTCTGCAGTTGAAAGAGCCTCTGTAAAATTTAATTTCTGTTCTGTCTTTTGACACTCTGAATAAAAGCACTGTAAGAAAATATGGGAAACTTAAGTATCTAATACTTGTAAGATTTTTATCTCTGCAGAAAGCCTTAAAATCTTCACAGTTCAGGTCTGAGGTGACAATGCAGTATGGGAGAAATTACTCCATTTCATGGTATGGTGTGCATGGCTTTCCTATAGATATCTGCCTTATTTCAGTGGAGGAAGCAGGAGGTGGAGCAAGGTGGGCTTGCTTAAATCTGTTCTCAAACAGCTGTTCCAGTTGTATATTCCTGTGGAAAAGTCACTCTGCTTAATAACCTCCAATGGCTGGTGGTTCATCAAGATATTGATTTTAAAGCTCTATTGATTGTTTATAAAACACTGCACAGCCACTTTCCAAGCTATTTAAGTGATTTGTTTGTCCCATATATTTTACAATGATGAGACTATTGGAAATCCCTGTGCAGATTCACTCAGACCATTACACATTATTAGTTTTCTCTTGCAGAATTGCCCCTCCTCCAGGGATTCTGAATGTGAAGTACCTTGCTCTTGCAAGGTCTTATACGGGGTGTTTGTTTTATATATGCTCATAACAGGATAATTATATTGCTACCTGAAACACTTTGGCTTGTGTGCAGGAAGAGGCTCTGCGTAATAGTGATTGATAGTTTGAGCTTAAAAATTGTTATGGTGCATTAAAAGTATACTAATGTTTATTACTTTTTACCAGGCTACAGACATTTAGATTACAGGCCAGGCTTCCAGAGCTATCACAGGTCTTCAGATTGAAGCAAATTGAATGGGTGCTCTTCCTTTTACCACGGGTTTATTTTTCTGTGTGGAATGGCCAGTTAAAGAGGCAGCTTATTTCTTTATTTGTTATAGCCAACAGTAAGCTGAAAGAATAAAAAAACAAAAGGAAGTCTCCACATATCAAGTTCTAAAAATAATTGTATAGGGATTTTTCAAACTTTCTAAATCTCAGTGCTCAAAGCGATTAGGCAGCTTTGGAAGCTTGTGAATCAGGATTCCTCCCTCCCCCGATGCTGGCATCAAAAGCAGGACAGACTTTAGTTTTCCACAGTTGCTTTTGGCATTTTGTTTTAGGGCTGCTTTTAGATTTTTGATATATTCAGGTCATCCTTCAAAACTTTTTTCTTCTGTAATTCTGAATGACAGCTGACGTGCTACTCTATTCAGATGACAAAGTTTTGAGAGTAGGTGGTGCTGGGCACATGCGTGCCTACAGAATTGCAGAGCCTTCTATGGATCCTGGAATAATGAATTAAGTTAATGAACCCAGCTGATGACTGATTGATTGTGTGAAAATGACATCAGATATCGAAGCAAATGAAATAAGTTCTTTTGCAGTAAGTAAGTAAGCTCTCCTTTACACAAAGTAATCCCTTTCTGTCACTGTTGTGTTTAGATTCCACACTCCTCCTCGGCCTGATCATGTTCCACAGAATAGTTCAAAAGCTGATTTTTATTTTTCACTGTGCTCTTTCATTGCAATAAAACCCAATGTTTGTCTGGTGAAAACAGAATAATGGCCTTGCAAACTTTCAGCAAGTAATGCGATGTATGTGGCACTTTATAATACTTCCACATTCCACAGTCCTCACTATCTGCAGGTGAGACCTGTGGGATACACTTCAGAAAAGTTACATAAACAACTCTGAACCCTCGGCTGAGAAAATGTATACTTTGAACATGTTGAAACTATCCATATTAAGTCAGTTTAGCACTTTGATTAAAGAGTTTAATCAATCACCATCCTAAGCTGTTTATTAATCACTTTATCAAGCAGTTGATGCATTGCTGGTTTTAATAGAATCCATTTATTTTGATTTCTACCTACTTCATCTTTCCAAGGGCCTTTCTGAATCAGCTGTGATAAAAAAAGGAGGGGGAAAAAAAAAGGCTCAGTTGCATCTAAACACTGGAAGGTAAGAGCTCAGACCTCCCTTGCACATACTTCATTATCAACATTCTGCACCGACTTGGCCAATTTATTAAGGGTAAAAAAAAAACAACCCTGCTTGGAGTGAGTCTTTTGGTGAACCACACGGTTTAGCTCAGATAAACAGAGGCCATTCGTTTGCTTTCACACCTGACAACCTCATGATATACGATCCTAATAAGATTAATCTCCTCCCTCCCCCCATACACACACACACTTTTGTTTTGTTTAGTGGCCTGACTTGGTGATCTTCTCTCATTCCCCTCATTGGGCACTTTTAATGCCTTTGGTTTCGGTTGGTGGTTAGAATAAAACAAACAAACAATCAATCCCCCACCCCACTCCCGAGCCCTTTCTCATTCCAGGGGAACAAGATTAATATAACAAGAGATATAAAGTAAGCAAGGGAACACTTACAAATGTTACAAAGCAGAATGGGCATAGAACAAATTCTTCTTTTATGCAATTTGCCTTGAAAAGCATTAAACACATGGGAATCTGTGCCATCAAATCCACACTTTGTAAATGGTGAGGAGGGAAAACAAGCCTTGTACAAACAAAAGCATCAAATGAGAAATCCACAACTTGGGCCACAGCTGACTTTGGTTTTACTGCCTTTTATGAGGTTTCACTTAACTCTCTGGCCATGTCTGATCTCTGAACTTTGGAAATCTTGGAAAAGTAATCTAAGTTTGGCCTGATTTGCCTTCAGTAACAAACATTGATGCATGGCTTTGAAATATGACATACATTAGCACCTACACAAACCTTCTATTTTGAGCATATTCCAGTTTTATCAGCAATGTGCTTCATGCTATATCATCAGACCCAAAAGATGTTTTCTTAATTTTGTCCAGTAAAGCGGGTGGGGTTCCTTAGGAGTGTGAATTCTTTGGCAGGAGTGTAAAAATACACATCCCATTTAAAGTTCCACCATCTCATGTCCCATACTCGATATGATGCAGCAGAAAGATCCCGCAGTCAAAACTCTAATAATACATTTTAGCATGTTAAACTCCTGTGCAGATTCTGTCAGATATCCATTATTAATATGGCCTAATTATATGAATTGAAGAATATTCTTTCAGTGTGAGACCAAGTCTTCCTCCTCTAAAGGAGCTGGTAATACACACTTCATATGAGTACAGACATGATTACACAGTGGGCTGTTACTGCCCTACTTTGGAGTTGTAGCAACTCTTACATATCTTAGAAGAGCAGGACTTCAGTGGGACCAGGAAACCAGACCCAGCCCCGTGGAATTCAGTGGGAGCCCTGCAATTATGGGATGTGAGTTGTTGGGAATTTGCTAGTGTAATGCAGTGTAATAGGCACTGATGACTTTTTTCCATATATATATTCATTTCATGGTTAAGGTGTTCCTAAGAATGTCTAATTTTAAGGACTTGTCTATAAATTACCAGTGGTATTCTGAAGTTACCAGCAGAGATGTCAGAACAGACTTGTGGCAGCATCAGCTCTTTGTGCTGTTGCACCACCAGGTACAGAGCTCAGTTCTAACCCAGGATCCACCTGGATATGGAGTGAGGCAGCGTGGTCACCGAGCTGCCAGGCATCACTTCCAGAAATATTAATTACGGTTGTAAACAGGGCTGCAAAATTAGGGATATTGCATCCTCCCTGGGCATTGGATCGGCAGCCCAGCTGTGAAAATCACTTCCAGTCAGCTATCAATTGAGATGGAGTGGCCATACAGCTGAATTGCAGTGTTTCCAAAAATGTTAATTAAGAGCGGGATGCTGCTGCGAAGCGGCAGCTTTGTGGCCCTTTTGAAGCTGTACTGCAGTTGCTGGAAGTGCTGTGGCACTGCACCACTGAAGCTAGGAGCCCTCTTCCTCCTTGCATCACCCACCAAAACAGAACTCCTGGTTAAATCAGACGACCTTCTTCAGGGCCTAAATCAGCAGTTCAGACACTTATCTTGATGCCATAAATTCCTTTCCTTTTTGCCCCCCCTTTCTGTTCCTGCTTAACTGCATGCAGCTCCTGCATTGAGAAATTGGGGGTTGTTTGAGGCCTGAGTTGGATCAATGAGACTTTATCCTAGGTTTGCTCTTGATTTTGCACCCCAATTCTTCAGTACAGCCCACTGATAAGTACGTCTTCTGTAGGTGACTATATTCAATTAAAGCACCTAATTGCTGATATTGGGGTGCAGAGGAGTAGCACAATAACCTGAATCTTTTCTTTAATAGGAAACAGTGCAGCAGAACTGTCTGTTCATGCTGATACTCAGTTCTTGGGCAACAGTGTGATTTATCTCATTGCATTTTTTTTTTTTTAATAGAGGCCAGTTAATAAACTAAGACATTTTTCTATTGAAGGTGCTTACCATAGAAAACCTGTACATGTATATTCAAATATATTTGTAAACAAATACAGATCTTTGGATAATTTATTATGAATTTGTTGAAGTACAGATAAGATTTCTATGTTTCAAATATGACCTGCCAAGTACAGTAACTACTCTGAAAACCCTTCAGCAGTTCATGAATTTCATCTAATGCACTTGAGGATGTGTTAAATCCTATTTATGGATAGACAGTATGTATACTATTTCTCACTATGTATTTGTTAAGAATATTCTAAAGATGATAGGTGGAAATGGTAGCTAAGGCAGGACTGCATTTAAAGGTTTTATGCTTATATTTTTCTGGATATCATCACTTGAATATCCAAATCTTTAAGTTCAGTGTAGTGAGACCATTGTCTGTACTACCTGTCATCATCCTAATTTTATCAGTTTGGCTCCAGAGAATTAGCACAAATATTTGACTTTCACTAAGAATCAAAATAAAAACAAGAAGGCTAAATAGCCACTGAAATCCTGGCATGAAAGGGGGAAAAAAATGGACTTTTTTCCACCATTTATTCTGATCAGAAAAGAGGATGTCAATGAACCTTTGGGGAATGTCATTAGATGAGATTTTCCTGAAAAATTGTTGATAGTTCCAGTTGAACGCAGCCAGAATGAGCCAATTTTAAGATCTCTGGGGTGGTATAGGATTACGGATCTTTTTTTTTTTTTTTTTTTTGTCTTGCCCTTTTCACTTTTGGACAGACTGTACGTAAATTCTTTGCTCAAGTCTATATGCAACAGATGGCAGCAGCAGAAATAACTGCTTGGTGTTAGGTTTGAAACTGGTGCTTAAATGGGTTTGTGGAAGAAAGTGTTGAAACAATGGGATAATTTTACTTAATGAGATCGTTTTTTTAAGGAAGAAGTCAGTCATTTAGAGCTGAGCTGCAGGAAAATCTGCACCATCAGCGGGTCTGTGGGAATGAGGCATGGGCATGCTTACAGGCTGGGGTAAATGCTCAATATTTAAACTAATTTAGGCCGTGTTTCCTGAAATCAAGCCATTTTAAATTGCTCTGCATTTGTGTGGGCCCTGGAGGATGTGAGGACAGTGACCACAGATCAGGACACGTCCTGGTGGGTCTACCCCTCTTGCTGGTGGTGCCCCTGGTGCCTTGGTGAATATTTGGAGATGTGCTGTGAAAGAAACCAAAGCTGCAACAAACCAGCATTTCCAGAATATAAACAATACCTGGAGAAATAAACCCAAACCTCTGAGAATGAAAGGAGAAATAAGAAATCTTTATTGTCTTCCTTTTGTTTTGTTTCAATGATTAAGAAAAAAGGCAGCATTAGCGACTCATTTGGAAGTGGCAGAAGAGGAATTGGTGTGCGTGTCCTGGAGCTTAAAAACGTTGGAGTATCATATTTTCAATTCTTCCCTCGTTTTCCACACCAGTGCATGCTGGCACATCCTGAAGAGCACCCATGGGGTGATGGCAAAGCCTGAGCTTTGGTACACAAATTAATTCCCTTCCCAGTAGCGGATGCAGGTGAAATTCAAGCTGCAAGGAGAGCAAGGCAGATAATAAATTTTCAGATAAAATTTCAGTAAACACCATGGTCACAAAAAAATTGGTGGTGATGGTTTACTGGTGGTCTGCAGAGATAGCCACTTGCTTTGAAAAACTTGTTCCAAAAGACAGTTTATGTTGCAAGTGGTAATATACAGCCTTAAATACAGCTTCTCTTATCTGTATGTGCTTTTGCACATTCAGATTCTGTGTGTCATATTTTGCTCCACATATAGTGAGAATTGCACAAATCACACCCACGTACCTTCCAAAGAGAAATGAAAGCTTGTGGATATAACAATACAGGTAATTTTCTTCTTAAATACCAGCTTGTTTTGAAATAACACTTGGCTCACAAAGAAGTTTCAGCATGGAGAGTATTTTTCAGTGCTAACTATTGTTGATAATTATTCCATTCATCACTAATTATTGGCTGTATTATTATTAGAGATTGCTTGTAATTATTATATTAGATAGAATCAGTGAGAAAGCAATGTGCATCAAAAAGTTTACCATGCTGAACAAGTGACTTGTTTGGCTTCAAGTGGTTACTTGTCTTTACTTCTGTTGAGGTTTTTGAATTAGTAACTGTAGAAGGTGATTAGAGCAAAAATGAAGAATTATTCTTGGCTTGGGGAAAAAAAAAAGACAACAAACAAACCCCCAGGAAGGAGCAGAATATAGTTGTGTAGCCACAATCTGAAAGAATCCATAATCATAAAAGACAAATTCAGAGTTGAACTAGTCAAAAGATAATTTGGAAGGATAGTTTTATTTTTTTAATCACCCAAATTTGCAAATTCTTTGACGTGTAATTTTTTTAAAAAAATTTATAATTAAAAAGGAAAAATATAATTAAAATTTCAAAAATTGCAGGGGGACAGAGATCACTTTTACAGAAGTTCCACCCACATGCTTTTCTCAGCAGGGCACTACAACGTCTTAACAAGTAAAGTGCAAGATGGAAACATGACATCATTAGGACAGTCTAATTAGCCTGTAATTTGTCCCAGAAAGGTATCTGGTTACCAACTAATTGATGTAAACTGATTAACCCTTTCTCTAACATCCCATTCGCCACTTTTTTTTCACTTCCATAGAATCTGGTAAGGGTCAGGACTCTGTTGTGCTACACACTGTGCAAACACAAATCAAAAAGACAATCCGCACCCCGAAGAGCTTACGACTTACGTGTTGGAGGGGAGGTGATACCTGCACACAAAAAGGATTTAGAATGAATAGCTTAATACCAGTTAGCATGTTTGGCAGTGGTCTTATCCTAGCAGCAGCTAGGACAGTTCTCAGGGCTTTTACAGACCTCAAAAAGAGGAAAAAAAAAAAATTTAAGAAGGATTTGAAGACATATAATGAGGTGTCTCTATAGATGTTTTCTCCCAAGAGTGAAGGGCAGGATGTGTGACAGTGGAAAGGTGCTTGTTTGAAAAAATATAACAAGTGTGTGCTGGAAGCTGGCATTATTGGCTCCTTGGAGATGAGGTTCAGCATCCTGACAAAGAAAAAGAGATGATTGGTACATAGGTATTATCTCTGAAGGGCCTTGAATGTGAAGACAAGTAGCTTATGTTTGATACAGGTTGGCGGGGGAGGGCAGCAGAGGGATGGGGAGAGAGGGGTGACATAGTCAAAGCAGTGGGCTAGGAAGAGCCCATTTATGGGAATATTCTGAAAGGATACGAGCAGGGCAAGGTTGTGCTTGTCAAAGCTGTGGAGAAAGACGTTTTGTTAATCACGATTCCACGATGACAAGGCTTTGGCCAGCACAGGCAAGGCTGTGTTTTTGAGAAGTATTTGGAGCAAGGTCCTCTTCAGAAGTGAAGGCTGGGGCTGAGGATTAGGCAGGTAGGGGTGATGTCCATGGGGAGTAAACAAGAGGTGGTGTTGGGGGAGCCAAGGAGGACACTCATTGCCCTGTTTGTTACACTGAAGCTTGGTTTCTCAATTTCTGTGTGGAGGTGCTGGGAAGGGATTTAACTTGGACAGGAGGCACATCTGGGGTAAACAGAGATCTGTGAGGCATCAGTATGGAATCATTGCATTTCTTAGCTGGACTGGCCCAGAGATGAGGGTAGGAAGAGAAAAATGGGTCCAAGTGAGAAGGCAAAACCTTCACAGGAAGTTGAGCAGTGTAAGGATAAAGCTAGAAGAGAACATAGAAGGTGGATATCAGGACAGTCAATGAATAGGAAACTAATGAAGAACATCGTGGAAAACTGTGTCAAATGGACCTTGGCAAAACAAGAAGGGTATGGTTGGGGCTTTGACTCAGAAGAGCTGACTGGAGACTGGTGGAAACTGTGTCAATTGGAGTGTAATGGGCAGAAATTAGATTAGGAACAGTTTAGGACAAAATGGAAGGAGAACTGACAGCAGCTATAAACAGCTTGTACAATGAAAATGAGAGGAAGCAGTGATTGGAGAGACAGGAGTGGGCTAGAGTGTGTATGTTTTCGTTTTCAGACGAGAGACGCTACAGCCTGCCCATATTGTGGTGGGAAAGAATCAGGAGAAGAAGAGCAGTAGAAAGTCTGACAACTGTGCTGGAGTTGGAGTGCAATCTGATAGGGGAAACTCAGTGCAGCTTCAATATATCTGGCCCCTGCATTAAAATAGCTGCAGGCAGCGCATGCTTCTCTGTGTGGTTTAGAATGTGCTTTGTGTGGTACAAAGAAATAAGGGTAAGATTCATCATGTGCCTTGTTCTGCTCCCCTGGCTGTTCTAAGCAAGCAGGGTCTACCTGTGCCATCACAGTAGCAGAGGACTAAATCCCCTCCCCATCACCCTAATTAACAGTTGGATATTCCAATGCAGTTGGTACGTGCTGTACAGGTACCAGTTTTGCATTTTTGTCTAAAATTACTTTAAAAAAATTTGCATTTTGAGGCATTTTTTTATTTCTATAAATGAACTTCTGTCTTCTTTGGAGAAAGCTCTCTGCTGTGCCAAAATAATGTGTCATATTTTTACAGGTAATTAAAAATTTTCATTCAGAAATGTCAGGGCAGTGCTGAAACATCTTCTCTCTCATTTTCTTGCTTTTCATCACACTTTGAGTTTTAAAAGTTTTCTTTGATTCCATTTTTATTATTTTTCTAAAATGAAACATGAACTGAAACACCAAAGAGTAACCGAAATGACGCTTTGATTTCTTTTTTTTCCCTCTCTCTCCTTACACACTTATTTTTATTTTCCCACCTACCTCTCCAGGTTACCTGTACACATTTCAGGTTTTCAAAGTTTGAATAGTGATGCACAAAACACCAGCCAAAGGCTGGAGATCCATCTCCCCGAGCCAGAGGTTACATGCATAAATTCATGTCCATCACGCTCTGAATAAATTCTTTTGTTTATGCAACAGTCTGCGCAAGCACAACACACTTGCAGCTGAGCACCAGTTGGTTTACAGCTTTCTGTGCCATTCTCACTTCTGGGTGGGGGGTTGAGTGCATTGAACCCCACAGCTGGTAAAACCAGTCCAGTGCGAGCCCATTTGCATCTGAAAAGCCCTGGCTCCAAAGGTGCTGTGACTTGCCTTGCACTTGCATGTGGAGGTTGCTAAGCGCAGCCCCCGGTGCGCACAGATTTTTTTTTTTATTATTTTTTTTAATTTTTTTTTTTTTTTTTTTTTGTGGCTCGGATGTCGTGAGTGAAAAAATTTAGAGAGGAGCTCGGTATGTCCTGGAACCAAAGGGAAGGTTCCCGCCGACGTCTCTGAGCGGTGGCTCCGTTCCTAAACTCCAGAGGGTTTGTCCATGTGCATTTTCAACGCGGGTGTGCGTGAATGTGGCTTTTCTGTGCTGCTGGTAGAATTTCCTGGGTCTTCTTGCAAGCAAAAATGACATTTTTCTCATGACGAGTAAAGACAGGGTTGACAAGAGGCACGATCTCCCCTCTCTTTGTGCGGCTTCACAAGGGCTGGCTCAATGAATGAGTTAGTGTTGCTTCTGATTCACAGAAATACCAGTGAGAGGAGAATCATGGTTTAAGGGAGAATATAGCTGTACCCCAATTTGGTAGAATAAGCGCTGTTTTGGTAAAATTTTCTGATCCAGAACCGCTTTTCTCCACTTTCAATAAACAGCAGCTCAACTTTTGCCATTTCTTAAATGAGCAAAGTTTTGGGTGGATAGAAATGAACCCTTGGGGTTGGTGTGCTGCGGGAGCAAGAGGAAGAAGCTTTCAGCAGAATTTAGGGAAGGACAGGCAAAACCCAGTTTCTCACGGGAGTCTGAGAGACATTTCTGGTTTCCCCTGCAATCTCACCCTCCTGGCCAAAACACAAAAGGCCATAACTGAGCACATTTCATGCGCAAATACTTCATCAACTCGGCGCCATCCGAGCTATTTCACATCTCCTCCCCTTGCTCCAAACTGATGTATGTGGCTCACTACATTTAAAGTGAAAAGTCCTCAGACAGTTCTAATCATATTGTCAGTCAGATAGTCATCTTCTGAAAGGGGATCCTTCACCTTTAAGAATGCATGTACAATAGTGATATGTAAGCAGCTCAAAGACTCAATACCCCTTTTTTCTGCAAAGCAAGGCTGGGTTAGGAAAAAATCAATATGTTAGAAGTAAAGGTCATACAAGGAAAAGTGACATGAAACAGTCTTCATGAAGGATATTGTTCCCTTAGTTCTGTTTGAAGTTTTCTTTACCCTTGTGCTAGCCTTAGAACAAATATGTTTTGTCCTAGAATAGAAACATATTTTTATTCACCTTTAAAAAAACCTGTATTTTAAATATTTGTCTATTAGGGCATATTCACATTTTAGCTTGTTTTGTTTTTGTCCTGTGGGTGAAGTAATCCTTGGAGAAAAAAATACTGTGTATCTGCCATCCCAGTGCATTTGTTGGTCAGGGTTCCTTTAGAAATGGAAGTATATAATGCACACAAATGTATTTGCCTATCTTTTTAACAGTTCTCAATTTACTTTTCAAGTGGGCCAGATGCAATACTATAGCTCTTACAAGGGTCAGGAACATCTCCTTATTTCCCCACACTCTGTACTTATTGCTTGGGTATAGTTTTAAAGTAGTCCATGAACCCTTTTCATTCTTGCAACACATTTACCCACAATTAACAATCAAACCATCCTTCCTTCATTCAGGCTCCCATTCTCTCTCTGCCTCATTTTCCCTGCCTCTCTCTTGATCTGCCATTGTGCCGAAAGCTGTTTGTGCCATCGCAATCTGCCCTCCTTACCAGCCACACAAGGATGGGGAGGGGGAGAGAAAAAGCACACAGCATTCAGGCACTGAATAGCAAATTGCTCTTGAGTGTCCTTGCTTTCCCCAGCGCTCCCCCTTCCTTCAGAAGGACAAGGGGGCCCCTGAAAGCAACTATACATTTTGCTTAGTGCACTTGAAAACAAGCGTTTCACACCTGAAGCCTTTCACGGCAGCCCAGAAGCACCCCTTCAAACCACTTAATTGCCAATTGCTTCTGAGCTCGTTGTGAAAGTCCATTATGTCAGGCAGCTCTATGGTGAGTGACAAAGTATGGGGAATGAAAGAGTTCTCCTTGCAGGGCCAGCGCAGTCCTAAAACCCCCAGTTCATTGGTTTGCTTGCTTTAACAGTTACTGGCCATGGTCAAAGGTATGCCAAAACCTCTATCTTCTATTATTATTAATTTGTTACATGGAAGATGCTGTTTTCCTTATGTTCTCTCTCACATGTGTCTATATAAAAACATATGAGCAAATTTCAGATGTGCCTGGGGAAGGTATCCTCACACAAACTTCACCTGTACTTGTGGATTTCAGATTGTATCATTTCCACTCTTCTTATTTTACTTTTTTTCCCCCTCCTATTAGGTGAAGTAATAAAAAAAGAAAAGAAAAAAAGAGATGTGGTGGTTTTCAAGGTTGAAGCTGGTTTCTTGGGTATTAAGAAAAAAGGATGCAGGTACTCAAAGGAAGAAGGGAGATCAACTTGAAGAGATGCAAAATAGGTTAATAAAAAAAAAGGAAAGAAAGGAAAGTCTTAGCTTTAGAATTGCTTTCCTTGTGACTGTGATTTTGGTCAGCATTGGTTAGTGTTTGAACTGAGCCAAAAGCGTATGGATATAACTTTATAGAGCAAGGCACGTGTTGCAAATATTCCCCATTTTTATTTGAGTGTTTATGATTCATTTGGTTTATGATTCAATTTGGTCTTGTGGACTCAACAGAAAACCTCCCGCTGATTCTCAAAAGTTCTTGATTTTGGACTCTGGCTGCTCACTTTTGTATTCCTACCACAGGTATTCCAGTGAAGTAGTTTACTGAATTGTGACTGAAATTCAGGCTTGTGAGTATTTGCAAAAGTATCAGAGCTGGTTTATTCAAAAGATTGTGTGCATAGTATGAAGCTGACTCTAAAAGCATCTTTCTGACCTGNCAATACCCCTTTTTTCTGCAAAGCAAGGCTGGGTTAGGAAAAAATCAATATGTTAGAAGTAAAGGTCATACAAGGAAAAGTGACATGAAACAGTCTTCATGAAGGATATTGTTCCCTTAGTTCTGTTTGAAGTTTTCTTTACCCTTGTGCTAGCCTTAGAACAAATATGTTTTGTCCTAGAATAGAAACATATTTTTATTCACCTTTAAAAAAACCTGTATTTTAAATATTTGTCTATTAGGGCATGTTCACATTTTAGCTTGTTTTGTTTTTGTCCTGTGGGTGAAGTAATCCTTGGAGAAAAAAATACTGTGTATCTGCCATCCCAGTGCATTTGTTGGTCAGGGTTCCTTTAGAAATGGAAGTATATAATGCACACAAATGTATTTGCCTATCTTTTTAACAGTTCTCAATTTACTTTTCAAGTGGGCCAGATGCAATACTATAGCTCTTACAAGGGTCAGGAACATCTCCTTATTTCCCCACACTCTGTACTTATTGCTTGGGTATAGTTTTAAAGTAGTCCATGAACCCTTTTCATTCTTGCAACACATTTACCCACAATTAACAATCAAACCATCCTTCCTTCATTCAGGCTCCCATTCTCTCTCTGCCTCATTTTCCCTGCCTCTCTCTTGATCTGCCATTGTGCCGAAAGCTGTTTGTGCCATCGCAATCTGCCCTCCTTACCAGCCACACAAGGATGGGGAGGGGGAGAGAAAAAGCACACAGCATTCAGGCACTGAATAGCAAATTGCTCTTGAGTGTCCTTGCTTTCCCCAGCGCTCCCCCTTCCTTCAGAAGGACAAGGGGGCCCCTGAAAGCAACTATACATTTTGCTTAGTGCACTTGAAAACAAGCGTTTCACACCTGAAGCCTTTCACGGCAGCCCAGAAGCACCCCTTCAAACCACTTAATTGCCAATTGCTTCTGAGCTCGTTGTGAAAGTCCATTATGTCAGGCAGCTCTATGGTGAGTGACAAAGTATGGGGAATGAAAGAGTTCTCCTTGCAGGGCCAGCGCAGTCCTAAAACCCCCAGTTCATTGGTTTGCTTGCTTTAACAGTTACTGGCCATGGTCAAAGGTATGCCAAAACCTCTATCTTCTATTATTATTAATTTGTTACATGGAAGATGCTGTTTTCCTTATGTTCTCTCTCACATGTGTCTATATAAAAACATATGAGCAAATTTNCGCAGTCCTAAAACCCCCAGTTCATTGGTTTGCTTGCTTTAACAGTTACTGGCCATGGTCAAAGGTATGCCAAAACCTCTATCTTCTATTATTATTAATTTGTTACATGGAAGATGCTGTTTTCCTTATGTTCTCTCTCACATGTGTCTATATAAAAACATATGAGCAAATTTCAGATGTGCCTGGGGAAGGTATCCTCACACAAACTTCACCTGTACTTGTGGATTTCAGATTGTATCATTTCCACTCTTCTTATTTTACTTTTTTTCCCCCTCCTATTAGGTGAAGTAATAAAAAAAGAAAAGAAAAAAAGAGATGTGGTGGTTTTCAAGGTTGAAGCTGGTTTCTTGGGTATTAAGAAAAAAGGATGCAGGTACTCAAAGGAAGAAGGGAGATCAACTTGAAGAGATGCAAAATAGGTTAATAAAAAAAAAGGAAAGAAAGGAAAGTCTTAGCTTTAGAATTTCTTTCCTTGTGACTGTGATTTTGGTCAGCATTGGTTAGTGTTTGAACTGAGCCAAAAGCGTATGGATATAACTTTATAGAGCAAGGCACGTGTTGCAAATATTCCCCATTTTTGAGTGTTTATGATTCATTTGGTTTATGATTCAATTTGGTCTTGTGGACTCAACAGAAAACCTCCCGCTGATTCTCAAAAGTTCTTGATTTTGGGCTCTGGCTGCTCACTTTTGTATTCCTACCACAGGTATTCCAGTGAAGTAGTTTACTGAATTGTGACTGAAATTCAGGCTTGTGAGTATTTGCAAAAGTATCAGAGCTGGTTTATTCAAAAGATTGTGTGCATAGTATGAAGCTGACTCTAAAAGCATCTTTCTGACCTGTGATGGAACAGGAATACCATCACATGACATGGTGTCAAGTCATGAATAACCAACACACCTCACACTCAGACTGTTAAATACAGCCAGCTGATTACTGAGGAGATGCAGATCTGAAGAAATCATTTTAATATTTTTTGAATAACAAGTTCAAGAAAAGTGCTCTTTGCATATAGACAATTCATGGGTCAAAAAAGGGGTAGCATTAATTGCTTAAAACGTTCATTATGATCATTATGATCACCCAGCTCTAATTAACACCTTTTAGTGGATTTTAAAGAAAAACAACATTACATAAACAGATACAATGTAAACTTGACTAAATACAGTACTCTTAAAGACAAGTAAATTCTTAGAAATGGGTTTTAGAGTAGTATTAAAACATGTGTATAAATATCTACTCCGTTCACTATTACATTAAGTAAATGCAGTAAAGCAGAATGATCTTGAGATTGTGAAGCCATAAACTGTACCTGAGGCTTTTTTAGAATTCAGACTTGTACTCCCCTGATGCCTCCAACAGGCTTTTAAAAAGTCTGGTCGCTCTTGCCTTTTGATTGGCTTTACAGAGATTATCTTCAAGTATGGTGATCTATCAGGTGCTTCAGATAGTTGAATAAGTGTATCACCAGATGTTTAAAGATAGGCTGATTTTTGTTCATTATTAACAGAAACACCCCCCTCTCATCTGTGTATTGCACTACAAAGGCAATAAATAGATTAAATAACTTAGCAAACTTCATTAATAAGAATGTTTCACAAACTGAAGCCATCAGGTATCCCAAATGGAGCTAGAGCTGTTAATATCCACAGAGTCTGCTGAGCTACACCTGCTGAAATTCAGGCTACACTTTTATGACTGTGTGTGTCCTGCTTTGTCAGTTAGAGCTACATTGGTGTTAAAGAACACCCAAAAATGTCTGTTGAAGCTGACCGGTCATTTAGGAATTTCTTTTACTTTTCTAACAAGCTGTATATCTTCTAGATTGACTTCTTTACAAACCTTAGTACCTCCTTTCATCTGGCAGTGTAGGACTCCAGGAAATTCTGCTGCTCACCATTTGGCACAAACATTCAAAGTCTCCTGTGCAGGGGCATGACAGAAGCAAATGTGTAAAATGTTGGTCTTAAACATTTGGTATTTGCAAGAAAAATACTGAGTTTCACAAAGAAATAATTGAGAAACTTCTCCAGGACCTCTCTTGGAAAAGTCCATTCTGTTGTCAAGGTGTAAATCACAGGGGGACACAAATGTGACTTCTCTGAGCAGAGATGACTTCTCAGACAGCATTATTTTCCTTTGCTGCAAGACCACACATTCATCCCTCCTTTTCATCATACTCTTTACAGCAATTAGACATTTTCCTATATATTTCACACTGCTATGTAATTTCTTCTGACAGCTCATCAGCCTCTTTGGCTCATGACCTGTAATGGCATCCTTGTTTTTTGAGATGTTTGTTTATTTTTTTCCCCTCAGCAGAAGATGTGAGCACATATTATCATAGATGCATAAGGCCTATCAGTCATTTTTTTCAGGAGATATCCAGTAATAGAGCAATACTCTTCCCTCTCCACCCACTTGTGATTTTTTTCCTTACCAATTTCCCTCAACTCCCTGAAAATAGCAGGTGCTTCTCTTCATTCACCTCCGCTTCATCCAGCCCATCTGTCTGATTCTTCTATGAGAAAGATTAATGGGACATAACTCACTTCATCTCATGGGTTTTAACAGATCAGGGCGGAGGGGTAGGTGGAAATTCTATCCAATTTTAGATAGATGTTTCATGATGAAGACCTGATGATGATATTGCAGCAGTAAATTTGGGATCTTTCAGAGTGTTGGTCTGTTTCCAAAGTATTTCACAGGCTTGTGTTTTGAATGTCACCATAAGTAAGTTGCTCTCTACCCATCCATCTCTAAAGCCATCACTACTGTACCAATTAGATGCCTTCAGTGTAGTTGTGATAATAATGCTTTACTTCATAAAGCTAAATACTCATTGATCCCTCACTTACCCTGCATTCCCAAGCAGGACCAATCTTGGCAGGAGTGTTTGGAGGGGGTCACAGGATTTGTTTCCTTGAAACATATTTTCAAGTAGCCCTTTAAAAAAACCCTTTCCCCTTCTCATATACTTCTGTCTGTTTCCTGTCTTATCACAAACCTTGCTGTGCAAATTGTCTGTTTTGTTGTTGCTGTTAAATTTTATGAGTTTGAGTTTGTTGTGCTCTGCTCTGATCGGGGTCCTTCAGAAAGAAGTGGAAGTGCAGGGTAGGAAGCTGCCTCTGTGTATTCAGTGGGACATACCCTGACACCTGTTTCTGCCCAGATCCACACCCAGCCTCTCCTAGAGGTCTGTACTGGGGTTTTAGTGGTGGGCAGTGGGCTGTTATTTTCTGTCCCCCTCTAGCAGAGGCACAGGAAAAGCAATAGCTCCTTGTCTGCAGGAGCAAACCACTTGGTTTCTACTTTTTGTGCAGTTTGCAGCATGCACCTGTATCAGACCTGGGTCAAATGGTTCATTCTGGAGCTGGTACTTTGCCTTCTCTTGGGGCATCTGTGACAGCTACTAAAGGTGGCAGCTTCACGTGTAAATGTGAATTCTTGCAGAGCTTTGGTTTGCCTAGAAAGGTGAACATGGTTACATGTAAACATAATGCCTTTGAAAGGGTAGAGAGAGTGCAAGCACCCACTTTTGAAGCTGTAATGACCAAAAGTGCATCTTGAAGACATGGCTAGTTTCCCACCCCATGGAGAACTTAGCCCTAAAAATCTCCTGTGTGAGAGTTTGCAGCCACAAAGTGTAATTTTCTATTCTGCACTTCCACCAGTTTGGCTTCCAAAGAAGAAAATGTTCTCTATATATGCTCTACAACCTTTTGAAATCCTCTTTGCTTTTTGAGTATTGCCCAGAGTGTAAATGAATGCGAAATTTGGCTTTAATACTTCAAATCTGTTCACATCCACGAGGCTTGTCATCTTTGTGCCACGTTGTACAAGAAAGCTGCCCTACAAGAGCATTACACAGCCTCACCAAAGAGAATCCCCAGGGTAGTTCAATATCTGCACAGAGGCAGATGGATTGGTTGTAGTCTGTGATGCCAAACCAGTGTCTCAAATAATTTTTGATTTATCATAGCAAGCACTCCTCAGATGAAGGGAATAAGCAGCTACCTGAAGGCTTCCTCTCCTCTAAGGCTGTTCTGCATCCTTCCTCTAAGGCTGAGATTTCTGTCTGTATTCCCAGTTCCAAACACACATCTGTTGTTCCCTCTGAGATATTCCAGAGGTGTTCTCAGTCCCAGAGTTTTCTGTCCAAAGATGTGTTTTCCTTCAGGCTGCCAATCATGGCATAGCAGTACGCTGATTTTCTTCAGTGTGATGATAAAGGTTTGAGACTTTTGCTCTGCGTGGGAAGAGAAAAAACTTCAGCGTAGAACTTTGTCGTTTATTAAAATATTCAACCCCTTTGGATCCTCTGCTTTTAAAAAGTAAACAATGGGGAATGAAGCACTCTTGCAAAGAGGTAGGTGTCAGGAAAACAGGATTCACTTCACTAGGAAGCAACTGGTGATGACAGTGTGCTATATCTGTCTTTGCAACTCTTAAATTCTCCTTGAGCTGGCTCTTGAAGCAAAGCACATGCTGCTTACAATGTGCACAGTGCACTGCATACTTTGATTTTCTTATTTCTCTGTTAAGAAAGAAAGCAGGCACTGAATCTTGCCAGTAAACACAGAACTTTGAAATTCCAGCAGCTCCCTCTTGTTACTACTCTGTGCAATGGAGGGTGGTGCTTGCTGGTCCTGTCCAAGTGGCAGATGTGGAAGTTCCTTAAAGGTGAGAGCCAACAAGCTCGAGCAGAAAAATTCTGAACATGGGACACCCAAAACATGCCAGAAATTGTCTCATGTTCAAAGGTCTCAGTACCAATAACGTAAGCAGAAAATACTAATTCACTAAAATACTAAATAGTACTTCTGATACCCTGACAAGAACACAAAGTTTTTCATTTTTTGGTAAACCTTCTGATCTGGACCAGGGTTAGAAAACCTGCATTTTAAATCAGTGTATTGTGATATTAGGGCACAGCAGCACATGCTGGGCTGATGTTGGGATCTGTTGTTCAGGGTATAGAATGAAGTTAGGGTGCCAATGAAAATCAGTTTTCAGATTAAAAATGTGTGGTTTGGGGTGATGATTTTGCCAGCAAAGCTATCAAATATTACAGGTAAACATATCTAAGTCATATGAAATCAGTTTATTTGTAGATACAAAAGGAAAAGAATTAGAGCCTATTTCTGCACCCATGAATTAAATGGATATTTTAGCATTCTCCAGTGAAAATGGTAACTTCTTGCTGTAAAGAGTTTGGTTGAACAGGTTTGTAATAGTTAAAAATTTTAACTTTTAACGATAAAGGAAAAATAAAGATTTAGGATATTGAAGTTGTAATGGTTAATTTACTGAAGTTGGTACCAGACCATTCTGTGGCCATAAGTTGTGTTGAAAGTAAAATTCTGAAACTTCTCAGTGTTAATTTCTCTTTATATAGTATATGATAAAAAAATAATCCTCCAGTTTTTGTGTGGGCAGAGGTCTTGAAAGTCCCCGATGGAAATTTTTGCTCTAGAATACTGTTAGCATCAGGTGGCTCTTAATTATGAGCACAGGATTTAAAATCTCTGATTTAACAAAACACCTCCTCCAGAGATTCAATAATGCTCCAAAATAAACACAGCAAATTCTGTATTTGTTCCATTAGGAGACAAGCACTGAGTTTAAGGTAAAAGTGAACAAATACAGAATGTATATTCCAGTTCTCTGGAAAGGAGGAGTGCCAATGAGAACTTGTGGTTTGAAAGAAAACCTTGGGAAATGATTTTAGCTACGTTTAAAGCTCAGTGTCTCGGGATATTGTGCTCCTTCACAGTCTGTAAATGAGGTTATTCGTTATCTCAGGGTAGGTGATCAGCCTGTGCTCCAAGTCGTGGTCATCTAAGACTGAATATTCCCATGAAAGTTTGCTGAAAAGTTCCTGGGAGGCTTTTGCAGTACAAGTTTGCAAGATGCAGGGACTAACTATTAAAAAAGGCCAAGGGATGCTTGTGGGGAGAGGGGTTTTTGTAGGGCTGTGTTGCTTCTCACACTTGTGATCTACAGCAGAGAGATTTCGTTAATACAGAAATCCTGGAATTCGGGTTGAAATATTTGTTCATTTTCTTTAACTTCCTAGTTTCATTTTGAAAGCTCAGAGTGTAACATACTAAAATATATAACAAAGAACAAAAAACCCTCTCTTCCTGAGGAAGTAGCCTTGTTAACAGACTTCAGCTTAAACTTGATCTGAGATTTTTGCTCCGTTTTTACATCGAAGCTATTGATTCTCGTAGAAGCTTGGTCGTTTGTGCCACTCAACAATATGACTTTGGTTTCCTAGGCAGCAAACTACAGGTCTGTAATTTAAACTCAGATTGTTGTCTCACATGTGTACATTAGGAAATACAGGTCTATTGCCTATGGAACAGTGGAACTCATCAGATGTTTTAAATCACCGCACAACTGGCAATTAAAGTGATTCGAAGAACTACAAGGAGCAGAGGAATCAGAGCTAAAAATTGTGCAAAACTATTTGAAGCAAGAGAAGGGTGTCCAGAAAGGAGTAGGGGATGTTTTCCTGGGAATATCTGTTTCGAGCATGAAATTCCTGGTCAAGTGCACACATAAATTATCTTTTCCTTTATTCTCCACCCACCTTTTTTTTGTTGTTGTTTTGTTTTTGTTTAATCTCAGCTAGACTGCTGCAATCTGTGTTGCTCAGTATTCCTGACCTGTGCAGCAGCTCAGGAGTGGTGCCATAAGTTCTTAATGTTCTACAGGGGAAAATTTAATCAGCAAAAATAATAGTCTTGCTTCCTCTCCTTCAGTGGAGGGGAAAAAAGGGGGACTCCGCACGCATGACAGAACATGCGTGGACCACCAGAAAAGCGTGGTGAGGTTGGAAGGTGTTAGGGCTCTTTTTTAGAACAATCTGATCAGAAGGCAAATGTCTAAAGGGAAAAGGAATCCGAAAAGAGTGTTGAAGTGCCAGAATGCACCAGCTAATAACTTTAAATAGTTCATTGAGTCTTCCGGAATTTTTTTTGTTCTTCTTCGGGAATAATCTGCTTACATCGTTAAGACCTCAGCTAAGCTCAGTAACACAAATTACCAGATGTTGTATCCCCTAGTTTTTTTCATCAAAAGACCAACCACCAAGCTTGTTGAAAGAGAGAGGTCATTGTCCTTCCCTGGCAATAAAACTATTTTTGCAACTCCTAAGTAATGAAATGAGAATACCTTTCAGCTGTAGAGGGGATCCTATCTCCTGCTTCTTCCAAGTTTCCCTGTTTTGCTTTGTTATTTTCTAATAATGCACTCATGTGTAAGCTAATAATGTGAACAGAGGGAAAATGAAGAGTTTAAAAAAAAAAAAAAAGACAGAATGAATTAGGGCAATTGAGGTCGCTCTCTTTCATTTTTGCTGGAAGGATTTTAGCCCTAGTTTTTACCTTATCGCTTATTACACAATTTATGATAAAATGAGATGTGATTCCATTCTTATTGTTGTGCTATAGCCTATTGAACATGCATATATAGAATTCATTTCAAATTTAAACACTATCTTAATTATAAATTGAATAAAATGGACAACCTATCAGATTCCCTAAATTGCATTCTAACAAATAATTTCATTTTCCATTACTTTTCCACCAATGACATACTGGGCATAACAATGTTGAGTATACACCCTGTTCTTCTACTTTAATTGTGCCAGAGATTTTGCTGTGTGACAACTGTTTCTCTGTGGGCATGTCTGTTGCTTGCCATTTGTTCCATAAACTGGTTTTTTTTAGATATTTCAGTGAGGTTATAGAGAACCTTAGAAAATACTTGTACAAATTTCATTTTGCTTCATCTTTTAAGTCTCATTCTACCCCAGGCACAATTCATAGCTTGCAGTTTGACATGCACAGCTTGGTTTGAACCGGGTTATTCAGTTTGAAAATATATGTACAACCCAGATTCCATAAGGATTTTTGAGGTATGAGGTCACAATGTGGTCCAGATCTCATCTGGAATTTTGAAAGATAGTGGCAAAACAGATCTAACAAAATAACTGACTTCTGTTCATCACTCTGCATTTTCTAACATAATTTGGAATGTAGGTATTTTCAATAGTAAATCAGCCTGGTAGTATTAAAAAAAATATATATTAAAAAGGCATTAAAAGGTTTGCTGGTGTTTTCTACTAACTTTTGGGAAGTATTTAAGAATTAAGATGTGGAAAAATTATAGTAAGGCGTAAAACCACCAAAAATGATACCATCAGGGAAAAGGACAGGAATGTGTGTTAGCAGCTTTATAAGACCCATGACTTTTTAGTTCTCTGTGTTAAACCTCTGCTCAGATTTTAACTCAAGTTTACCAAGAACTTCCATTACAATATCTCAAAAATTGCAGAGATAAAACGTATAAAAGATTTCATCTCTTTTTCATCATGTTTTTTATACTTCCTAAATAAACTTCTGTATAATTGAAGATTTCAAATGTGTTCAAGCCAAATGTAGACTTTTTATACCTGGCAAATGATTGATTATATTTAAAAATAGCTGAACATCTGCTTTTTTTAACATGCTGCTCATATTTAGATTTTAGTTATGTTGTGGCTTCAAATAGCAAATGGGCCATTGAACCCTGATTTCTCAAGGGATTTCTGAAAAGTTGTACTTTTCATATTAATAATTTTATAGAATAATAATTATTATTTAAATGCTACATTCAAAGTGGTTAGCAAAACTTCTTTGTTACATTTTTTTAAGTCTAAATAAAGTTTCTTCCACCAGAAGAAACAAAATCGGACAATAAATATAAATAACAAATTCGGATGTTACTAATTCAGCATTTTTCTGATGTCATAGAGAAGATTTTAATAAAATTCCCATTCTCTTTAACTTTCTTTCAAAATAATTATTTTTTTTTAATTTGAATTACTTCAGTTTTTCCATAGCATAAATTACTCACAGTTCCATGCGGTGCTTAAACTGGCAAGAATAAATAAACAAAATACTTGTTGCATCTCAAAGGATATTTCTTCTGAAGTTTGCAAATAGGGCATAAAATCTAACAGTGCCTGAGAAATTCCAGGAACAAGTTGAAGTGTCCCTGCAATGTGGCAGCCGCTGAGCTGTACACACAATAATGCTCCCTTTAATATTTTTGTACTTTACGAGTTTTTCTCCACGGCAAAACCCGCAATTTTTAGCCTTTTTTCCCCCCTAGTTGAAATGATTTGCTATCACCGTAACTCGATCTGTTATCTCCCAAATAGTTTCAACCGTGTTAATGTGTGCGTGTACTTTTTTTTTTTTTTTTTCCTCCCCCCACTCCTTATCAGGCTCTCGGCAGCATTTGTGATTCATAGCAGTCATCAAAGTGATAATAAACTCATTCACAATACTAACAAACATGGGGCTCCCAGTTATTTACGAGGCAAATTCACAGCGATGCCGGGCAGTGGAACAGGGGAGAATCAAGATGGTGTTGATTGATAAATTGACAGGTTAATTTACAAGTGGATAATAGGAGTTAGACCCAGAGGGAGCGCCAGCAGCCCCGGCTCTAGCTTGGTTGCACTGCCATCTGTCTTGTGCCTGGGAATCTGCAGGAGCAATTCCGCCTTCTCCGAAATCCAAGACAAAACCCCCTGTTTGCGGCAGTTTTAATTCGCTGTCTCGCACAGCCCACTGACCCCCCCTCCCTGCGGCCACCTCCCCGCCGGGCAGGTGACCTGCACCTACAGAAATGCCACCACCCGCTCGTTACTTCAAATACTTGATTTTTCTGGGGTCCTGGAGTACTTTTGCTTGGCTTTTAATCGAGAAAAATAAGTATTTTTGTAGGTCGTAATAGTAGATACAGTTCTGTGCTACTCACATTGCTTAAAAAGTGATTGTGTTGTTTTCTGTTTCATATTCACCTGGAATACTATTTTTTTTTTAAGCCAGAAAATGAAATAAAACTAACTTTTAACCTATCTTATTATTAACTTACTTTTCTTTCTTAAATAGATGCATTTAGTGCTCCATCTGGCTGGCAGGAACTTAACTTTGTAGCCAGATATTTCTTCTACTTAGTTGGGAGCATTGAATAAGTTCTGTGAGTCACTTAATATTTGTAATCCCTAGGAGCCATTTTTATGGCAATCAATCACTGTTTTTATGTCATTAAGCGTTTAACTGAACTGGCTGGTGGCTTCCTCACAATGACCTGAAATTTCATGGAATTCAAGATCAAGGAGCAGTCGCCATCATACGTCTTTGAAGTTAATATGTTCCAGTCTTGCATTTTAGCATTATGAAAGTTTGATTGGGAAAATAAAAGGGGTGGTCATAAATACAGTTTTCTTTTTGCAGTAAGTGTTAAACGGTGAGGAAAGTTTGAAATAGCTGGGATGTTTCTGCTGTGGTTGCTGATGTTCATCAGCTGCCCTGTGCCTCCAGCTCAGAACTGGATCTCAAAATGTGGGCAGTGGGATGTGCTCCTGTCATTAGCCCGTACAAGCAAGCCTGTGTTGCAGTTGCTGCATGCCAAACTCTGGGAATTTGGGTTCTGCAGTTCCCAGTGGGACCGGGCATCCTGGGAGTTCAGTTTGCTGCTCCAGATCCGAATGGGCACGAAGCACAGCACCCACGTGGCTGCTGGTTTTGTGTTCTCTTAAAGTGTTGTTAAATTCAGGGATACCCAGCACACCTCTGGGACGTGGGATTCTCTTCCCAGTTGTTGCTGCAGCCCCAGTGGAGAGGAGCAGATGCTCTGGAGGGCTTGCCCAGAGTGTAAATTGTGTCTGGGGCACAGGCGTGAGTCGTAATGCTCTAAGTGAAGTTGTGAAGGCGTTTGGGGCAAATCCTCTCCTCCACGCCCTGCCCCAACGTGGATGCTTGGCCTGGGGGAGCCCTGTGGGGAGCAGGGGAAGGGATAAAGCTCCCTTGCACGGCTCGGCTGTGCTCTCCAAGCTCCAGGCAGCCACCTCTGTGGGTTTGCCCCTCTGTCACGGGTGGGCCTGCAGTGGCAGGGAGCACTGCTCGCCCCATCCCGCTGCCAGCGGCGAGGACCCCCACAACCATCAGAGAAAACCCGACCTGATAAGAGCTCCAGTGAGACAGTGTCATTTCCTGGTGCTCTGCTGGTCAGCAGTGCTCTCCCAGTTGTGTGAAGGCAGCTGAGCTTTTCAGGGGCTGCATCTGAAGGAAAACTAAAACACTTCAACAAAAAAAAAAAAAACGCCACCCAGACTGCAGAGATGAAACCCAGTATTTCCTATGCACAAAACCAGCCAACCAAAGTTGTAAAAAGATAACAAAAACACAGACGAGTTGGGCTCTTACAGGAAGAAACTTTAAAATCGAATGGTTTTCTAGCCTTTACTGAGGAGTTAAGAAGGTATTGCTGGTATTTATAAGGAAGCACTACAGCTGAATTTAGCAGTCTTTCTATCTCATCCTGGCCATCATTGCGACTGGGCAGTTTTTCTTAACTAATTTGGGGTCATTTTTCTGAGCAGTGGTTGTTTGATAGAAGAAATTTGCTTTGTTGCACAGAGCCATTTAGTTATGGGAACAAAAACCAGGACCTGCCTGGGAAGACAAATACTCATTTACTTTATTCAGATTTTTTTTATTGTTTAATAAAAGAGCCAAGATAATCTTGAAGCATGAACCTGGGAAAGAGGAGCAAAGTTTTAAAGCAGCAGATGAGATGAGGTTGCACCATGACTGGATTTTGTGAAAGTTGGTGGAAATTATCTGATCCCCTCCTCTACCTGATGGGCTTTGCTGATCTTCCAGCATGAAGTCAGTGCCCTGTTCACCTGTTTTGTACTGATTTGGGGCCATGTATTTTGTGGCAGCAGTCTGTTGTGGTATTGAACTGATTTAACTGGGTTTTTCCCCACATCTCTGCTTTCTTCTGAGCCATCTGGACAGTGACAGGTTTGCAGAATCATAGATTACAATAGTAATTACTCTTAGAAATTAATTTTAAAACATTCTGATAAAAGTTTTTTTTTTGCAAACATTGAGTAGCGATAGGAATGTAGTGGGGTGGTGTTTGGCCCTAATTTGTTATAATATAGTGTGAGAACTATAGAAGTCTAAAAAAAAAGTGTGTGTGTATATATGTATACAGATGTGTAAATGTTACCAATTTTCACATAAGTTTGGGTGGCTTTTTTTTTGTTTTGTTTTAATGCTGCAGCATAGGGCTACAAATAATACAAAAAAAGAAAGTGCAGATGCATTTAAACCCCTCTCTTTCCTGGACACACGTGATCATAGCAAACGACAGGTGAGTTACAAGCAGAGAATATTTAGACTCATTGATTTTCATTATTACTTCTTTCTCATTCCATATGTCACATCAAAGCATGGTGGTATTCTGTTTGGAAAGGAGATCAATGCCAGCAGATCGGACTGATCCTTGCTATTCACAAGGAGTTTCCAAATTCAGTGGGTGACATGGGATAAAAGTGACCCTGGATTTGCTGTGACTGTTTTCTTAAGTTTAGCCAGACAGACTGAACAAAGAGAGGGGCAAAAAAAAGAGCATAGATTCTGGCTTTGTGCAAAAACTATTCTCTTAATTGAAGCTTATTTAAAAACTTAGATATTCTTTTCAACTACAATGCTGGAAGATTGTCTTGACTTCTCTTTATTATTCTGAATCATTTCAAGTAAAAGTGCACATCTCTCCTCAGTAAACATATTTTATGAATCAATCCATGCAAATAATGCTTTCTTCAATTGTGCACTTCCTAAAATAACATGTTGACATCAAATCATCCTGTTTTGAAGAGTTTGTAGTAATAAATAATAATCAATGCTGAAGACTGAAGGATGCATCAATTATATTTATTTTACCCACAGCAGAGACTCTCTCGGTTGTATATTTTTCTCCAATAATTTTGTACATTTTATTGTAAAGTGTACTTCAGTCTAATTGGCAATGTGGCTACTGACTGCTGATTGAGACAAAATTACACTTCGCCTGAAACAAAAAATTGAGTTCTATTATGTGAAATCTAAAATATTGCTGTAGTCTTGCAGAATCATTCTAGAATGTGGTTTAGCAGGGACAAAAGAGAATTGAAGAACAGGTAGTACAAAGAAATAGAACTTGATGCAAAAAAAAAAAAGAAAATGTTGCTTAGGATTGAATTCAAATCACAAGGGAAGTAAATTTGGTTGATTATCAACTTTATCAAAAAAGAAGCCTAGTTTTGCGATATTAAAAGAAACTTAAATGAATTAGTTTTTTTGAAGCAATCCACAGGCTACTTTAGTGACCAGGGCATTTTTTTTAAGCTTTGGTATGAGTATGTGAGAACGAGTAAAAATTTTAGGCTATTTAGGATATAATAATTATATTATTATGTAATAATAAACAGCAAACAGAACTAGTGTTTCACGGAGTTGTTGGTTCTTGTGAGAGTTGAAGTACATATTGAATATGGTTGTACAGAAAAGAAGGCTGCAGCTTTAATGGCTGTGTCCTCAATTATGAAGATTTCTGGGGACGTTTTGAGGGGAGGAAAGATCACAGATGTCACCAGAACTGAAAAAAAAGAAATTCCCTTTCAGAGAGTATAAATTTCCCCTCCAGTCTCTGTCCTATTTTGAGCCTTTAAGAAGTAGTATTTGAGCCCATGGGGAGAGGCTGCTTGCTAACTTGTAATTTCACATGATTTGAAATGTGGCACCTGCTGGCCTCCTATGTGGGATCACTTAGGAGAAACAGCAACTATCTGTAAGACTGGGCTGTCTAGCCAGTTATCTTGAGCTAAAAATCCCTTTTCACATTTGCCTTACATAGCATCGCATACGTAGGGGGTTGTTTTAGTATTGGCTGCTGATATGTAGATGCAATTTTGGTAAATCTGTTCTTTACTTTGGGGCAGGCAAAGTTCCTGGAGTACCTTGTTGAACTAAAGCAAGTGTTAGAGGGAAGTACCAGATCATAACATTATCTGCTTAGCTCTGAGGAGCAGTGGGCTAAGGTAAGGAGGATGCAAAACAAGTTATCAAATCAGGCAAAGGGACCTAATTAAAACATGATTGCTGAGGTCCACGAAAAATACAATTAGGTTGTAAGCTAAAGAAAATGAGGTGGCAAAGTTAATGTATTTGCCATTTATCTCGTGAGATCTCAGTTCAAAGACTCACTTTGAAATCCTACAGGATCAGCTCTTTCAGATCCTGCAGCAGTCCAATAGATTTAAAATTAGATTGGACTCGTGCAAAGATATAATGTGTGAGTGTAACAAAACCAGTCTGACAATAAAAACAGCACGCTGGCTGTCAGTGCTGAACATCCTCCCAGGATGCAGCGTTCCGTGTTGCCTCACACAGAGTAAAATTGAAGGAAGGAGATCAAGGAAATCCAGGTGCAAATCACACTTTTAGTTACTCAAGTGAAATTCTGGCACCAGAGCCTAAACTTCCTAACTCTGTGTAAAAGAACTCCAGTTTTCTTGATACATGCCCCCAGTTTATGTAGCCAAAAGATCAGTGTTGTAGCTGATTTAATTATATTAGTTAGCTTTGCTGTAGCCCTGGTGTATTATCTTATTTCATCAGTATCTTTAAGATTAATTTTTTTCTTTAATTTGAAAAAAAATGTATTTATTGCTGAATTGCAGGTCAAGAAGGGTGATTGTAATTATAGGAGGAAAAGAGTGGGATCTAAATCTGAGTCCAAAAATCAGGTCTGTCACCATTTCCTATGTGCCAAGACATGTGGCCTTCCTGTCCCTGGAGTTCCCAGCTGGTAAAAATGAGGATGTGATTGGACCATGTTATCTGGATGTTTTGACTTACTCTGTTTTTGTTTTTCAAGCAATCTTGAACACAACAATTATTTCAGCCATCTCCTGGCACGTTTCTGTGGTCAGGCTGAGGTTGGTTTGGGCACAGGGTGACACACTTGTCACCTACAGAATCACTGTGTCCAACAGCTCACAGCCTGCTTCTGGGTGGGGTGGGGGGTAGGTACTTGGCAATTAGCGTGTATCACTTTTTCTGTGATTTTTGCCCTGGTGAGAAACTGGGCAGAACATAAGTCAAGGCAAGAAATATTTCTCTCAAGTGAAGATGACCCCCCTCCCCCTCTCAAAGATCGGCCCTATTCCAGTTCTTTTATTTTATTCTTCCTATTATTTTTTGACAGTCTGTGTATGGAGATATTTCTTGCCAAGATGAAAGTCACTCTCTCGTGCTTGCAGTGCTCTGTCAGTTCTTTTTAAGGAGTTAAGTGCACTCTGAGTTAGTAGGAACAATGAACCTCACTTGTTCTTGCAGCTGTCTGTAAAAACTTACTTAATATTGTTTTGTGGGAGAAAATTAGAAGTTTTTGGTTACCTTCCCCAATTTGTTGGCACCGTGGCTAGGCACAATATTTAAGGCAATATATCACAAATATGTGAAAATGAACAAAAAATCCCCAGAAACCTTGGTATACCTGAGCCTTCCTTCTGTAGTAGCAGAATTGGTTGTAGAATAAAAAAATATATGTCTGTCAGACCTCATGTGGGGCAGAGGTGAGAGAACCACAGGCTGTGCTGTGGTGTCCTACTTTCCCACTCCTCCAGCTCACGTTTCAGTGGAAAATAAGATTTGCATTCTTCTGCCCAGCGCCGTGCAGCCCCGCAGCTCCGGTGGGGAATTCATTCCCTACCCCTGTAAAACCTCCATTCTGATGCACTCAAACCTAAAAGGGAAATTTTCCTCGTGAGTGACCTTGCACTTTTGCTCCTGTTGCCTAGAGGAGAGCGAGATCAGTGAGCAATGCTGGATGACACACACCACACTCCTGCTCCTCGCTGCCCCTGCGCCCCAGTCGCTACAGATTGTAACACCACATGTCCATAGTCAGAGATAAAAATAAATCCAGAACTGAGAGGTGAGTAGGCTCCTTCTGTTGCCTTCAGATAGCCCCACTCTGAGATGCTGAACAAGCAGGGGGAAAGTGCATCAGGCATCTGCAGAGGCTGCTGAAGCTGGAAGACTGGTATTTCAGCTAGGCTGTTGCCTTGGAATTCTAGTGGATATTTGTTATTCCTGAAATTTACTATGCTTGTTGTGCATGAAATAAATTAAAATGAAGCTAGAGAGAAAAGCCATGTGTTGAGCTAGAAAAAGCACTGAACTACTCGAGGAAGGGCAAGAGGTGAAAGCAGGGGTGTGTTCTGTCGTTGCCTTTGAGGAGAGCTGAAGGCAAAGGGGAGATTTAGTGGCTGTTCCTTGTGGCCCAGAATCCTCCCTGATTGTTTGTAGAACAGAGGCACATGAGTGTCAAACAGATACCGTGGATCCACAAAGGTGTCCCCTGACCTGCGTGCCTGCTGGATGTGCATGTCATGACTGTAATTTTGTCATGGTAAAAATGTCAGAAGTCATGAAAACCTAGTGAAAATGAAAGAGGGGGAAAGTCACTGGCAAGTTTTGAAGTAATCAAGTGACCCTTGCAGACCTGGATTGCTCTAATCTAATTTTCTTAAGGTCTTAAGGGGTGACTTACGCACCTTCTATTTAGGCAGTCCCTAACCCTTACCTCTCAGAGCCCTGGTGTGCACTGGGGCCTTTAGGAATCTCTGTGCTGTGTTGTGCTGTGTGAAATCCCTGTGTTAGGGTCAGGCTGTCTTGTTCCAGTTGAACTCGTGGTTCTGTCACAACATGCTGATCATTAGTCTACAGCCATATCTTCCATGGGTGTACTCCTAAATTGTACCTGTCTTCTAGCTGGGGAAGTACAGGCTTGTGGGTTGGTGTCCAGTTTCTTTTTAAACAAATCTAGGAGTAATTTTTCACACTCCTCCTCAGCATTTGTTGATTTTTTGGTTTTTATTCATCATAAGGTTGTGAATCAGATCAAATGCACAATGCAAGCTATGTGGCGAAAAAGGAAGCAGTGGGCTGTGACTCTCTGTGTAAAAATCTCTGTATCTTGTGAACCAAAAAGCTGTCTCGTGTGATGCACCCTTCATCTTCAAACACATCCCTAAAGCTATTAGCCAGCCTGAATTACTTCTTAACTTGTAGTATATGCTGTTTAAACAGGCCATTTTTGGGCTAGCATACATTAAAACCTCCCTTCACCAGCCTTGCCTGATCCAAACTGGCCGTTTTTCAGGTTCAGATCAGATCACATCAGTCTCCCTGCCAAGGTGCCCCCAGCTCCCCTTTCCTGGTGCCCTGCAGCTCCTCCCGCGTGGGAGATCAGGTGGCGAGCTGTCAGCACAGCCCAGCTGGCTCCCAGCTCCCCCGTTAGGTGTGCCCTGCAGAGTGGTGGGGCTTGCTGCTCGCAGGGGAGCCCCGAGACTGTGTTTGTGCCAGCTCCCAGACCTCCGAGGGCTGGAGGCCCTGGTGTAACTAATAGGGAAGTCTGGAAGCGATGGGAGATTTGAACGTAGAGACACGGCCCGGGGCCCGAGCCAGTGGTCTGTCACTACTGCTCCTCCTCACCCTGCTCCTGCAAAGATGAAGTGGATTCTGCAACCCCGAGTGAGCAGACCCCCTGTGCTGGAGCTGTGGCTGCAGTGGAGGCAGTGGCAAAAAGGTTGCTAATGACAGAATGTGTGTTGAAGAAAAGGGAAAGGGAGAGAAAGGACACGTGGAGAGTGGCCTTGAAAACTGGCCTCGTGTGCAGGGGATGGGAAGGTGCCAGGGAAGGGATAACAGGCAGGGTTTGCTGCACAAGACTGCCCAGAAACGTGCAGTGTCTCCTGTGTGTGACACAGACAAGGACAGCAGAGCTGAAGTGTTCCCAGACCATCCTGTGATGGAAGGGTAATGCCTGTTTAGTTTCCCTGAGAAAGCTCAGCTTTGCAAAGACTGGGAAACACGACCCTAGACAGATTTCAACAAGAGCATTTTTGCACAGTTGGGCAGAGCAGCCTTTGCTCAGCTTTGAAGAGTCCTGTGATAACCATCTGTGTGAACATCCTCTGTAGTGCTGACCAGTGCCAGACCAAGCTAGTTAGAATACTGAGAATAACTCTCTATTTTGATTTTTCTCCTTAGGTATTTGTAAAACTGATCCCATCATCTGTTCAAAACAGGTACTGTAAAATGATAACTTGTACCAAAATGATTAACAAGCAGATAGATGAATATTTACAGTTCATACACTGATTGAACATGAATATTCTTCTATCGTGAAAGTGTTCTCTGGGCCCTGTTTGCCTATTGACTGTGCCTCTGTGTCCTCTGGATAAGAAAAAATGATGGGTTTTGGGTAGTGATATTTGTATTTTGAATGTGGATGTTACTTTTCTTCTTAATTTGTCAAAACAGGAAAGAAAAGTCTAAGTAACCTTTCACTATAGCAATATTTTTATTTTGCTGGTGTAGGTAATATAATTATAGTTTAATTATCTACACGTGTTCAGTGCTTCACTGTATTTACACAAAGAGTTCTCTTTGCTCATGATAGTTATGGACTGCTTTAAAGCTACCACTCAGTGGAGTTAGTGCTGATTAACACTGATGTAACTGAATAGAATCACAATTTCCTAATAGATTTAGTTCAGCAAATTCATTTGGTTTTGAAAACCCTTTTGAAAGACCTGCTTATGTGGAGTGATTCCCATCCACTTGATTTGAAATCTGTGTATCCCTTCCTCATCCCTCTCTCTCATCTCCCCATCCCTTTCTCCCACTTCTGGTAGTTGTAAACTGGTACCTGTGACCAGCTCTGACTCTGTAGGAGTCAAAAATGAGTCAGAAGTTCCAAGTTCTTGCTCTTCTCTCTTCTTGAGTAACTTTTGCCCCTGCAGAAAGTTGATTCCATTGTTGTGCAGGAACCTTCTGTTCAAACAGAAGCTCTGCATTTTTACACCTTTCCCTAATTGTTAGTCTGAGTTACAGCTGCAAGTGGTTTGTGTGCCAAGGACAAGGGACTGATGCAGTCCCTGGTATTTCCTGCTCTTCTTCTTGCACACCACTCTCTCCCTTGTGTTCCTGTGGTAATCCCTACAAACTAGAAAACCTCACCAGCTAAATCCAGGTAAATCCCTGTCAAGGGGAGGTGGTGGAGGACTTGGGTAATGCTGTCAGAGTGCTGGAGCGAGCAGAGGTCAGGCAGGCTGAAAGCAATGCCAGCATGGCCAGCATGAACTAGGCTGGGAAGTTAAATTGTGCTTTCATATTCCACCTGTTACTTGCCAAAGTGGAAAAGGTTCTGCCTGTGTCCAATTACCAGTATCACTGAAAAATGGTAAATATAGATGAGTGCATGGATAGATACATCTTCAAATATTAATTGCACGCTTTAGATATTTGTTTGGTCCAAAATACAAATTCATGCCCCAGAAGGTAAAAATAATAGATGAAACCTTGTCAAAATCATTTGATGGCAAGACCTTCTTTCTAGTTTTTGAATAATGAGCCTCAGGGGGTGAAAGCATCACATTAGTAAAGGTAATCCCTAGTCCTAGACATTTTCTGCTGTAAACCTGTCCTTCTGTCTACTGAGGACAGTGACACTTGAAGTGACTTCTCAAAATCTGCACTTCTTAAGAGAAACATTTATGTAAATGGGTCTTTTAATACAAGAATAAATTTTAATTTCTCTCTTTCATTATTAAATCATAAGTGATGAGACTCTTGAAGTGCAAGAGAAATTTCTGACACTACCCTGTTGAGTTAGAGAGGAAATTTGGTTTTATGTTAAGGAATTTTGAATGTTTTTGGTATTTTTTGCCATTTGTGGACAAGTTTTGCCTCTGACAAGGAGGTATCATCTTGAGATTGCGTATGTCACAGAATTCTGCAGAATTTATTTTATGCTCTAAATTCTTACCTAGGCCCTGGTCAATCCAGTATTTATACCACTATGGAGGAAGCAAATTTAAAAGGCTGTATTTTAACAGGCCCCTTCTTCCCAATGTAGTTCTTCCTTGGAACTCTATACATTTTTAAAAACTTTGTTAAGTTTAAAGATAACTTTGTTAAAGTTGGCTAAACTTCCAGTGATACTGACCATATCCCACAAAGTTCCCTAACTTTTGTGTCTTATTCCTGAAGCCCCTAAAAATGACAAACTAAAAAATCCAAACCAAACAAAAAAACCCCGTGTCTTTGCTTGATGTGCAAATCAGCCACCTGCTAGCAGACTTTTCTAATGGATTGCCTCTTCAAACTCTGCATTTTACTTCCTCTTAATCTCCCCTCATGGGCTTGGGCTCAGTGCTCAAGCAGGGGACAAGAAGGATCTGTGGCATATGCTTGTGTTCATAGTGATGTTTTCCGTGGTGCAAATTTTGCCAGAACAGGTCCCAGATTTGCAGATCTTCAGTGCAGTGAGCTCTGGGCTGCATTTGTCTAATATTTGGATTTGATCCACTGGGTGGCAATGAGTCTCACCCCTTAAGTACCAGGACATTACTGTCCTTGTGAGCTCAAGACTTTGTAGGATTAGCCAGAACCTGCCTAAAGAACCTCTGGTCTGTGACCTGTGGTCTCAGGCACCACTGCAATGCACATCATAATACCAGTTCAGTCAAAGTGCTTGAAGGTGATTATATTTTTTTCCCCTGACTAAAGCTCTTCAATTAGGAGGTAAGTCATTTCTGCAGAAATAAATGCTAAATGGCTCGACTTCACATTTTGTAGTTGGTATGTGTTGAAGTCCAGAGTAGACCTATTTCTGTGCAGAATATGTCAGTTTCCCAATAATGATCTCCTAAAAGTCTCCATTTATACAGGAAAATTATTTTACTGCTTTTAAAGGAAGCTGTTGCATTTATGGATTCTGGCAACTTAAATCCACCATTAATGGGAGAGAAGAAGCAATAGTCGGATTAATACACTTTTTCCTCTGTGCATTATGCTGTTTACCTAATCACAAGTTCATGGAGGAAGATAATTCAGAAGAAAATGTATCACATGAATTTTGGATGACAGCCGGACTTCCCATAACTGGCTAACTAACATTAACTCTGAAATTGTATTTCTTGATGGGAAAAGTCTGAAAAAAAAGAGTACATATGATAAAGGTTGTTATGGTCTAACAAACACCTTTCCCCAGATCCTGGCGGGGTAATCACAGGCAGCTGGCAGTAATGGTGTAAGGCTGGAAGGGGCAGCGTGCCCCAGCTCTGTGGCTGCTAATGAGTCACACATCTCATCCTCATTCCTGCTCCCTGCTAAAGGTGTGAGCAGATCGCAGCCACCCCGTGGAACATTACACGGAATAAACCTTTGCTTGTGGGAAGGGCTCCTCTGACTTGTCAGGCTTGACTTGTGCTCATAGAAATAATAGCTTCAGGACTGGGGTGATGTTTGCAAGAGACATCCCCTCCTAGTTTCCCAAGTTTGTGGTATAGCAGTTTTCCTGTTTAAAGGAAAAGATCTTTCCTTCTTTTCCTCCCTGAACTATCACCTTACTCATTTCCTAAAGCAACTTAAAATCCTGCCATTTAGATCACTGACTGTTGTCTCACGTTAGATGCCAGAGAGCTCTCTCAGTATATTTTGATTCACTTGATTTTCATTGATACCTACTCAGAAACTTTTAATGCTGTGGCTAAAGGGGAGCGTACAAAGGACTGAAAAGATTTATAAGGACCCTTTTGACAAACTCAAGTGAGAGTGGGTTGCACCCAACACTTTGGTTGTGTTGGTCCTCAGAACAAATGCTTGATGAGAAATAATTTCTGTGTACAGGTGAATTCTTCTTGCCTAATAAACCAGGCTTCCCTATGCTTGTGTGTACGTGTGAGTGCAGTGTTGTTTAAACATCATCTAAAATACGATAAGCAGTGAATAAATTAAGAATCTGTTTGTTAAACTATGCATATATTTAAACACAAAATTAAGTTGTGTATATTTGGTTGAGATTAAATATGGAAATGTTTTTATCAAGTACGCATAGGCTCCTCCATTCCCCCACCCCTGCTCAGTGCAATCTTTCTAATGCTGATTTTTTTTTTTCTTTTTGCCCTTCATTGACATTTCTTTCAGAAAAAACATGGATACTTGTCCATGCCTCTGCTCCTTGTCATGCACCTTCATTTCTGGGTTCTGTTCAGCTTCTTACCTATAGCCCCAGGCATTGCTGTCTGCTCAATAGTTTCCAACCCCTGTAAAGAAGAAACAAGATGACGTATTACTTTTTAAACATAAACCACACATGACTAAGATCCAATAATTCACTCGCTCCTGCTAGGATGCTGAATGATTAAGTCTGACATCAGTCAGTGCCAGTAGTGTATTTTTGATAAACCATAGTTGTCTGCTGCATACTCCAACATCTGTATTTTTCACACCAGAGGCATCTGTCTTGTTCAGGAAAATGAGAGACATGTAGCACACTGCTCGTGCAAGTAGTAAAACTGATAGAAACTGTACCAGTTATCATTCTCTATAGAGCTCCTTTCCTAAGTGATAGCAAATGACATATTTGGACCACTTTTTATAGAACCATTTCAGGGAACATACTTCTGTGACCTACTGTGAAACTTGTGGAGATCCCTCCTTAGATCCAACAGCATCTACAAGTGGCAAGGAAAAAAAAAGAGCCCAAGAATTAAGCTTGTCACTACTGTGACACTATCATTAGATAAAGATTTTCCTCTTCACACACCAATATATTTAGATATCTTTAGAAATATAACCTACTGAAAGAGGTCTCAGAAGACCACGTTCCTTGGAAACTACAAATGTGGATTTATTGTGTGGCATAAATTGTCCATACTTTAAATAAATATAGAAAATAGTAAATTTGACCCTGCCTCTTTATGCAGGAAGAACTGCAATTATTTATTTCAGAAATGAAGCTGAACTAACATTCTTTGTGAAAATCATCATTCTAATCATGCTGATTTTGCTCATGTTTTCTGTATCCATATCATAAGTCATGGATCATAGATCACTGAAGTTTTATTGGTTTTTGTGTCTGGAAGCACAAAGTTACAATAGTCAGAAGTCTGGTATCTCCTTCTCTCAATATCCTTTCTGTGAACACTAGCATTATCTTTTTATCAAGCAACCTCTTTGCTATTTCATATTTATTAAAAAAAAAAAGTAGTCAGTATTTAATATTCCTAATCCATTTTAATTTAAAACAGACTTCCAAATTTGACCTCCTGGAACAAAGGCGAGAAAGAAGAGGTGCTAATCTGACCCTTTCGTGTTGGCAAAACCAGAACGGCAGCAAAAAGAATCCATTTCTTATATTAAAATTAAAAATCATAAAGTCATAATGCTGTGACTTAGCAGTGTTTACCTCTGGCAGTGCCTTTGCAGCTGGTATTTAGCAGCGTCAGCACTCTGTGTCCAAAGGAGATTGTGGAAAGCAGTCTTTTTCTGGTTTTACTGGGAAGGAAATGCTTGACTTTGATCACAGTTAAAATCATGGCATAGTTGGTAGAAAAATACTGCAGATAGTTAGAAAAGGCAACTGCTTTGGAGTATGTCCTTTAAACTCTACTGGATCCGTTAATTCTCCCGAATATTTACTGGGAGAAGTCCTAAAAGGGTTAAGAAGCTGCTCTAAGAAAGGCTAAAAATGATAGACTGGAAGAAAAAGAAGTAGTAAAAATTGAAGGATATAAAAAAGCAGAGGAATGTGGCTGGGGAATAATAAAATAAGAGAGAGAAGTTAAACCAGTGACCCTTGTCGGCAGTGAAAAGCGGGAGATTAGAAAATGTTTCATGCTAATTTCCATGGAGATTTCTTTAATTTATCGAAAATTACTTTCTTCTGCTTTGATTTGTCCAAGTGCCTGCCCCCTCGCAGCTTTTTCGGGGTGGTCCTACCCGTCACGCCGCGCTGAGTATGGGCCTCGTTTGCCCCCACACTGGGCCAGAGCGTCGTGAGATTACTGAAGCGTCTCTGACGTCTCTATCAGCCTGTGCCACCACAATGCCCTGCTCCCTTTTCTTCCCTTTCCCTGCCGCTCTCGCCTCTCCCCTCCGTAGCAGAGTCTTAGGATTCCTGTCACATGATGGCTTCATCGGGGGCCCCTTGCTGAAGCGTTTTCACTTTCCTCCTGATCCGTTCAGCTTGGTTCTCTCTGCTGCCTGGCATATCAAAGGAGATTTGTGGGTCACTGAGCCATGGACGCAGAATATAAAGTTATCAGCCTGCCTGGCAGCATCAAAACAACAAACCCGCCCCCCACCCCAGCCATCATCTACCATCTTCATCCTTCGAGTGGCAGGAAATTGTTAGTCTCTCTTACAAATGTATATTGAAGGCATTTAATTTCTAAAGGATAATCAGGATGTAGAGGTACCAGCTGAAAGACCTTAAATATTGCATCTCATAATAGGGCACTTCAGATTATAGCGTCATGTAGTAAGATGAAGAAGCTGCTTATAATTCCAATTTTAAAGACACAGGCTAATACTAATGACAAACTGATATTTTTGCAGAGTAATAAAGTAATTTGCCTAACATTTCCAACCTTGTCACAGATAATAAATGGATATATTTGATTACAAGCATTCTGGGCCAGTGGAAATTGATATCACTTCCTCAGTCTAGCCTAGTTGAGGATTTGATCCAGACTATTTATTTCAGGATTGAAAGAAAGATTCATTACAATAATGTTTCTAAATGTGGCCATTGCCATCATTTGAATCATCCCTGTCCAGTTCCCTTCTGAGCACTGGGACTATTTAGCTCTCAAGTGAGTGATCCTGGTAGAAATGCCAAGATTCACTCCGGATTGCACTGAGTATCCAAAAGGATATGGGGAAAGATGGCACCAAGAACCTGCAAGGGTTGAGCAGTTCAGTAGAGCAGCAGGGTTAGAAATACCTGTCTTGTAATGTCCATTGTAGCTCAGTTAGAAACAGGTTCTTTTGATGTGGTTTGGAACTGTTGGGGGGGCTCTGAGCACCTTTTAAAATAAGTCCTCATTACTCTCTTCCAAATCAGTCTTTAAACCGTGGCCTCAAATGTCTCCCTCGGTTCCCTCTGGACAGGGAACTTGCATATTAAAGACCTTCTTTGTGTGCCAAGCTGGGCTGTGCCTGCGAGGCAGCTCACCTGGTCAATGGATACACCAGGTACCAGCTCTGGGGCAGCAGAGCCAGCTCTGGCTGCCTGAGGCACACACTGCAGACCCCTGTGAGGTCCTGGGGAAAGAATGCTGAGGGAAGGTGGGTGATGGATGGTGGCACAAACATTGGAGGGGAAAGGCAGCGTGATGCCAGGAGCTTGTGATGGCTGGCGAACGAATTCTGACAAACTGCAGATGCTGTGACCCCTCTAACCAGAGCTTTGCATGCTTGACAGGCAGGAATATGGGCATTTCTTCCCAAATCCCAGAGCAGGGAGATGTGCTTAAAAGCATTGTCCAAGGCCACAAAACCTGTGCTGAATTCAGTGCTGTTGTGGTGTATCATCAGCTATTTTAAATCCTCAGGACATCTCTTAAATCTGTTCACTGCTTGTGTCTTCTTCTCTGATGCAGCAAAGTCTCCTAATATATAGCTCTACATATTCCCTATATAAATAAAATGCCTTTTTGGCCTTTTTAATATATATATCAACATCCCTTTTCATGAGTAAATTGTGTCTTTATTGGCTTTCTTGTTTCTGTGTAGCTTGGTCTGCACTTAATATATTCATTCTTCCCTTTCTAACTATCACCATCTCTGTTTCTTCTCCTACTTAAATCTAGGCTACATAAATGATTTTAAATTCCCTCATGATCAAACATGATCATGCAGAGCTTGAAGTCAGAGAGAATGTTAAGGGTTCTCTAATTAATTGCATAAATGTGGAATGCAATAATTAAGTGTTCTCTGGTAATTTCTGTGTGCAGTAGCCTTCCTCAGTATGTGCTACATTATAGTACCTTACGTGTGCTTGGGGTACTGCCTATTAACAATTCATATGACACTCATTTTCCAAGGGTGCTCATGGTTCTATTTTCCTTTAGTGATTCTAAAGTTTTCTGGTGCATTAGTAGAGGAATATCTAGAACACAGTTTTGTCATGCCTGTTGTGTATTTGCTTAACTTCTCCCTTTAGTTCTGTGTGCAAGCACATGTATAAATGTGTACCTGTGTGTCCTGTATCATGTTCACATACGACTGAGAAAGAAACATTTACACAGCTATGGTGCTATGGTTCATTACTTAATTAATTCCAAATATAAGTGACATACTTTTTAGAACAGTTGATAACTGGGCACACCTTTCTCTTTCAAAACTGATCAATTACAGCAACTGCTCTGTTTGATTTTTAGGAGGCAAACCTTTGTAGTATGTGCCACTTTGTTACTTATGTTAGAAAGGAATGCTTTAATCCCCTTAGAAGTTAACCTTAAAAAGGAAACATCTACCTTATTGTGGTATTGACCTTGTTCTGGTAAATTGCCATGTTTTCCTTTACCTACATCATGCTATCAGTGCGAGATGTTTACATCAAGGATAAGGTTAAATGTTTCTTTTTTGAGGTCACTTACTCCAGTTCTTTCTATGTATATCTCTGAAAAAAAGATAGCAATCAGCCTAACAAAGCAACCTGCATGAGCTGTACCAAATCCATCAATTCTTTTGTGTAAAACTTACCCTCACTTTGATGTTCTTGTCTGGGCAACACTCAAAATGCAAAGCAAGTTGTGGTTAAATCCAGTAACGTTTTCACAGAAACTTATGAAAATTTCTATTTTGCATGGTCTCCACATGTGAAAGTTTAAACTGCCCAGATTGGTCTTAGAGTTTCCCGAAGATGTCAGACATGGGGGTTTTTTTAACTGAAATCTCCAGAAGTATTAGCTTTGCACTATTTTCTGTTTGATTTGGAAAACCAGTTCATATTCTTGCTGGAAACTAAAGGAAATTAGAAGACAAGTTGACTTTTTTTTTT